>NW_021011539.1:387308-511674 GCF_003987935.1 Bombyx mandarina
CTGCGCCGGCAGTCCGCCACAAAGCCTCGTACTGATCGCGCGTTTCTCTCATTATTGTATTTTCATATATTTGTTAGTCGTTTGTTTTGTGTCTCGTTAATTTGTTAATAATCTGTAGTGTATCGTGTTGTCGTAATATAGAACTATTTCTCGTATTGTTTCGTTTAATTTTTTATATCCAGTAAACTCCAGTCGTGCGTCGGAGCGGACACACACACTTTTTTTTTTATGAGTATTGGGGGGCTCCGCGGAACATCCTGACATAAAAACTTTTCTAGAACTTCATTCTTTATTAGTTTCGAGAAATATTATATTCATTAATTTGTTAGACAATTTAAATAAAACACTGGCGGTAGGATCTCTTGAGAGTCCGCGCGGGTAGGTACCACCACCCTGCCTATTTCTGCCGTGAAGCAGTAATGCGTTTCGGTTTGAAGGGTGGGGCAACCGTTGTAACTATACTTGAGACCTTAGAACTTATATCTAAAGGTGAGTGGTGGCATTTACGTTGCAGATGTCTATGGGCTCCGGTAACCACTTAACATCAGGTGGCCGTGAGCTCGTCCACACAATCATCTAAGCAATAAAACAAAAGGGTGCGTGTACTTATTTACGCGCGTAAGAAGTTATACTTTATTTTTATTAAATTTATTTCTTCTTTTTTTTAAATATTTAATAATTAAATTTCTGTTTTGTTGGTAGCATTTTTTACGAGTGTACATGCGCGAAAGTTCACCTGCGGTCGTATTGTAATGAGCGATTTAGTGGGTAATTTCATTTCTGTTAATTTTGTGTCACGGTGCGCGCGCATCGTAAAATTTCACTCTCATCAATTTTTCATAACGCGCCTAAAGAAGTATAACTTCAAAAACCACTCACATTTTATCAACGACTTCGAGACTAGCCTGGCACTCGGCTTCGCCCTCCCTGTTCTTGGCGACGCATTTGTACACTCCCGCGTCGTCCGGTCCGATATCCCTGACGTACAGACAGGCAGCGTCGCCGTCGCGTTTGATGTTATATTTGTCGGAGTGCTTCAGGAGAACTCCGTCCTTGTACCAGGAGATGTCGGGGAAGGGGATGCCGAACACGCGAGCAGGGAATTTGGCGTCGAATGTCGGTAACTGTAAAACGTATTTACATGTTCTGTAATTGAATACTATACTATATTAATATACTATAATATATTATACTAATATAAAAAAGTACAGTGGTTTTTACGGATGTTCCATTATAACTACTGAACCATGCATCAGATTGACTTGAAACTTGGTATCCAAGTAGAAAATACATGTACTTAATGGATAGGCTAATATTTATATGAGTGTTGGACTCTCTACCCCAGTTGCAGGGGCGTCAATGATGAGAATCTTTGTGGGGGTGAGAAATAATAATGTTAATTTTAAATGCCCAGCGAAGCGGACGGGTACAGCTTGTAATCTATATTATTTGACAACTTATATAAACTAAGCAAACAATAAATGTGGGCCAGAATTTCGTAATGCATTATTTGAAATTATTTACTAATATAATTGACTCAGCTTATGTGGAATTTGATGTGCACAAAAGTACAGACAAACAAATTAAGTATACGTATACTAAGTGTTCATGGTGTTATGCGTGAATTTTAACGTGTTGTCTATGAATTTTTTTGTATGTTTGTCTGCAGATTCATAGCCTCTAAGCCTATTAACAATTTACCTTTTTTTATATTGCATTTATTAATGATGAACATATTTCTGGCATATATTACCTGCTGCAGGTCAGTGAACCGCTGGGAGAAGGTGGGTGCTTGGTAAACCTTCTTAACGGTGATCTTGCCTTCAGAGCTGTCCTCGCCCAGAGGGTTGACCAGCTTCACGGAGTACACCCCTGCGTCCGGCAACTCCACCGGGTTTATTTCTAGACCCACCTTTAAAATAAATTGTAAATAGATTAATTCACTTTTGTTTGCATCAATATTCTTATATTGTAATATCGATAACAATGCTTGGAGAAGCTATCCAATGAATCAATGAATATCAGTTCTCAATGAATATCAATAAATGAATTAATCTATACTAGAGGTCCCGCAGTAGTCGAAATTCGACTATAGTTACTTGGAATTGTACACTATTATGATTGTATTTTATACTTCTTTAATCACAAATTTCGCCAAGTCTACACTATAAAAAATATTAACAAAGACAAACAATATTTAATCTATTCTCTATCTCTATCTATAAAAATTCATAATCAATTAATTGCCAAAAAATTATGTGTATTTGTTTAAACTAGTGGTCTCCCGGTAGTCGAAATTCGACTATAATTAATTGAAATTATAAGTTTGTACGCTATTATGATTCTATTTTCAAAGACTATTATACTTCTATAATCACAAATTTCGCCAAGACCACACTATAATAAAATTTTAACAAAGACAAACAATATTTAATCTATTCTCAATTTGACAACAGACGCCAAGAACAAAAGTTTAACAATAAATAGTATGCACGCGTGTGTGCGTCAAATACATGGCATGTAGTGTGTGTAATGTTTTCTTTATTGATTTAATGTACATATCTTTTATGCATTATTTAAAAAAAATATTAGCATTGTGCACTTCTTCTCTATATTCTCTATAAGTGTGGAAAATTTCATACTCCTCCGTCCGCGCAATTGTAGTAAGAAGGGATACAAAGCTTTTGCTTCACGTATTGATATTAAAATAATGTCAGTAGCTCTGACTTACATTGGATATAATAAATTAGGAGAAGTAAGTTAAGTAACTGGACTATCCTGTGGTAATTTTTTTTGATTCATTTGGTTATGATTGAGTGTTTTATTAATATAACTTCACACACATTACTAGTGGTAGGACGTCTTGTGAGTCCGCACGGGTAGGTACCACCACCCTGCCTATTTTAGCCGTGAAGCAGTAATGCGTTTCGGTTTGAAGGGTGCGGTAGCCGTTGTAACAATACTGAGAGCTTAGAACTCATATCTCTAGTTGGGTGGCATTTACTTTGCAGATGTCTATGGGCTTCGGTAGCAGCTTAACACCAGGTGGGCCGTGAGGTCGTCCACCTATATAAGCTTTAAAAAAAAATATGTAAAGTAACATTGTATATGTATAAATATGTACATATTATATTTGAGTAATGAGTAAGTAGCTTTATTCATTTTACAGGCTAATAAGACTTCCGATGTGAATGTTAGTTCAGTTTTATTTAAAGTCTCACCCGTTTCCCGTCACATGTGAGCAGGATCTTCTCGTCTGGCCTCAAGGGTTGTCCGTCCTTAGTCCACGTGACCTCGGGGACAGGGTTGCCGACGAAGGGCGCGGTCATCGAGAGAGGCTGTCCTTCCGCTGCCGTCACGTCTCTGAGGCCGTGGATGAACTGCGGCCGCTCTTGTGGGTTCGAGTCGTCCTGGCGACCTGGTACAATAGGCAACTGAGCATCAGGGAAACGCAAAGAGTTTCTCTGTAATGACCTTTATTGTCAGATGAAATTAAGGTTATTTTTATTCGAATCTTCCTTTAAATGAATAAAATGCTATTCTTATTGTTACGCCACCATCACATCTATCATCAAAGAGCAGAACCTAAGATTAAAAAAACTAGTAATGTCAAGAACGCTCGAGAAGTTTAACGCCATCTATTATCAAATAGCGGAAATACACATCAAACGACTGGTACTACCAGGAATGTTCTCGATAACTGTAGACTTGTCGTGTCGATTATAAAAGCGTTACAGAGATGACACGAAGGCAGCTAGTAAGCTAAACAGCGAACGGAACACCTGAAGCGAAGCGAAACAAGTGGATTGCGAAAATTGTAAGTGTTTCATAAGTGTTTTAAGTGTTAAATCGAGTTTTAATTTGTTCTTCAGTGAAAGTTTTATTAGTCCAGAGCCCCAGCGCGTAACATTATTTATTGGTGTAAGATACTCACTGGACACGGTCAGGTCTGCTTCAGACTTGGTCTCGCCCTTGTCATTGTTGGCGACGACTCCGTATCGTCCAGCGTCGGATGGCGTAGCGGCCGCGATGAGCAGCGCGTGTGTCCCGTCTGGCTGTGACACCACACGAATACGGACGCCGTCCGGAACCAACTCCTTACCGTCAAGTGTCCTAGAATTACAGTAAATAAATACTTTATCTATATATTAATACGTGAAGGAAAAACTTTGTATCCCTTTTTACGTAAATTGCGCGGACGGAGGAGTATGATTTTTCCTACACTTATAGAGAATATAGTGAAGNAGCGCGTGTGTCCCGTCTGGCTGTGACACCACACGAATACGGACGCCGTCCGGAACCAACTCCTTACCGTCAAGTGTCCTAGAATTACAGTAAATAAATACTTTATCTATATATTAATACGTGAAGGAAAAACTTTGTATCCCTTTTTACGTAAATTGCGCGGACGGAGGAGTATGATTTTTCCTACACTTATAGAGAATATAGTGAAGAAGTTCAGAATGCTAATATTTTTTTAAATTATGCCTAAAAATACATTAAATCAATTAAAATAAACATTACATACACTACCATGTATTTGACGCACACACGCATGCATACTATTTATTTATTGTCAAACTTTTGTTCTTGACGTCTTATTTTTTTAAGGGATTTTATGGTAACTGAGACCTTTAAGTCATGTTTTATTTTAATTTACATTCATCTTTTTATGAAAAATAGTATTATGGAGTGAAATGAAATGAAGATGATTAATTTGAGACACTAATCAACTGGGATGAAATTAAATGAGATGATATGGGATGAAATATAATCTCAGTAAAATGGTGGTCATATACTAAGATTTTTTCAGTGGACTTTTTGGAGGATGCCGAGAAGTTACGTCCAGCGGCTTTGTTTCATTTTTCCACATTTGTGAACTTTCACAGATACTAAGCAGTTAATAAACCACCATTATTACACATTTAAACCCGAAGAAACACTAAATAGAAAAAATAAAACAAATCACACAACTTCACTCCTCGCGTTCCCGCCAAAAAGACCTGTTCTTGACGTCTGTGGTCAAATTGAGAATAGATTAAATAATGTTTGTCTTTATTAATAATATTTTTCTATAGTGTAGTCTTGGAGAAATTTGTGATTATAGAAGTATAATAGTCTTTGAAAATAGAATCATAATAGTGTACAAACTTACAATTTCAATTAATTATAGTCGAATTTCGACTACCGGGCGACCACTAGTTGACACAAATACACATAATTGTTTGTCAATTAATTGATTATGAATTTTTATTAATTCGTTAAGTCTTACCATTTGATAGTAGGTGGCGGATGTCCAAGCACCTTGACCTCCAGTCTGACCGGGAATCCTTCAATGACCTTGGTAGGTTGTAGTTCTGCTATGAAGGCTGGTTTCCGCTCCTTTTGAGTTACGTCGACGTTCGCCTTTGAACCGACCTGTTTAGAGAGAGAGACAGAATATGCTTTATTATACACCAAACTAAATAAAAATGTAATAGGCGGTCTTATCGCTAAGAACAATTTATTTTAGACAACCGTCAGATGAACAAGAATCACTTCAGGAAATAAATTAACCGCGGTGTACATATTATTAGTTGTATTTTTTTTTACATATTTAGTTTCTCCACCTCCTCGGGATAGCGTATGGTGTAAATTGAAGACATGAGTGGATGAAGGAGTTAAGTACCACTTTTAGATTTTTTAGTTTTTAAATTGAACGAAGATGTTGTGTGCCTATAAACCATATTAGACTTTAAATCTCCGAGTTTAAAGGCTATTTTTAGAAATCGCATGTGATGAAGGAAAATTACAAGTATCAAAAGCCGTTGTTGCCCGTTATCTCAAAATTAACAAATTGTATCATATCCCCTTGATCCACTCGTGACTTCCATGCGTAGCTATATTTCACGCTGCACCGCTACGCCGTAGTACGTAGCAGCGCTACGCTGTACTACAGGATTTTAGCTACGATGCTACGGGCTTCGTGTATCAGATCAGATACGAGTTTTAATTAGGGATGTTACTTTACGTTTTTTTTCATAGAAGTAAATTAAATATTGAATATAATAAATGCGATAAATAGGCAAGCTAGTTAGTTTCAGTCTTCAGCTGTTATTGTGGATATTTTTCGATGGACGGTAGAGGTAACCTTGAGTTTATACACGATGCATCGGATATTTAAATCGAAACAAATGTATTTCAAGTTGGATATATAACCTCTCCGAGTTTGTTGGTGACGGTGAGTGAGTAGACTCCAGCATCTTCCGGCTTGCAGTTGTCGATGCTGAGACCGACGACTCCGCCCGGCTGATTGATGAAGTTGATCGCCTGTGATGGACGGACCGGCAAGCCTAAGGAATGACGTGACGCGTGAAGGGATATTGTAAAAAAATGTTTTGTATCTGCATTAGGACGAGTTCTTGGTTCATTCAGTGTTGAGTGATTAGCAGAACACGTAGGCTTCCGCCTAACTCGAGATATGAGGTTGAAGTGTTGATTATACAGTCTAATGGTAGTTCTATCCTTCAAGACCATAAGTCATTGACTGCTTCGGGACAGAAGTGCCATGACAATACCCACCCATGCGGGCTTACAATACCACTAGCAAAGATGAAAATTTAAAATTTTTGCAAGTTATATTCTAGTAGATAGTTTTTCGGATAATCATATGCGACTTAAGAACGGGGATGGGGTTCAAGTCATTATGCAGTGTGTACATAGAGGACATTTTTCCGCAGTAAATTATTATCAACCAACAAATGGTTTCGTTAGAACTTGAAAAAGTTGAGACTTAATTACATACCGTCCTTGAACCACTTGACTTCTGGCGCTGGGAAGGCCATCACCCTGGCTTCTAGTTTCAATGGCTGACCCACTACTGCCTTTATGTCTTCTAGCTCTTGACTGAACGATGGCTTCCTTGGTGTAGCTATACAAATAGGATTTGATGAAATGAAAATAGTTAGACCGGTGATTCTTTCATGAGCAAAGACAAATTGGATTCTATTAACATAGGAGAATATATATCTTGGACCTTGAAAATATACAAATATTTTGAAATACTATTAACTTAAAAAAGAACGTAACGTGAAATCCGACTGATAACTTCTTAATAATTGAACTACCATATACATATTAGTACATAGATACCGCATTTTCCTTTTAAAATTAAAAAAATTAAAATTGTGTTTTGCCAGCCCTATCAAAAGTTTTCAATATTGCTAAAGTAGTAAGTACTCACGATTAACAGCGACTGCACACAAAGCCGAGTTGTCACCGTTAGGGTTGGATATGACCAGTTTATACGCTCCGCAGTCGGAGGGGGTCACTTCAGCGATGTTCAGTTTGACCCAGCCCTCGGCCAGAGCTGATTGCTTCACGTGATCGTCGTCTGCGGGAATCGGAACACCGTCTTTGTACCTGCAAGTCCGGAAATAACACCATGAATATGCTCAGGAATGCCTTTGCACCTGTAGGTCATTTGAATATTCTAGATAGCAACGATTCACGATTTAATGTTTCAAGGGACGTTAGTTCGTCTGGTGTTTGATCAGGCTACATACAGATAAGCAAAACAGTTATGTACCTTTTTTTACTGAAATTTTTAACAAACTTATTTTATAATATTAGTTAAAAAAGGGTGCGTGTACTTATGTACGCGCGTAAGAAGTTATACTTTATTTTCTTTTAATTTTTTTATTTTTTATTTAAATTTTAATCAATTTGAAAAAAAATCGATTATACAACATCCTCAAACACGCATATTGGACATCCCTTTTCTTGACATAGTATAAATTCGGTAATTCTCGGTACGGTTCGGAAAGTTCATCTGCGGCTATATTCAGACTCGCCAAGTTACGTCGGTCGTATTGTAATGAGCGATTTAGTGGGCAACTTCATTTCTGTTATTTTTATGTCACGGTGCACGCGCATCGTAAAATTTCACTCTCATCAATTTTTCATAACGCGCCTAAAGAAGTATAACTTCAAAAGTTAGTAAAAAATGGCAAAAAAGGTTTTTTCTCTAGCATCTTCACATGAAAATGTGGCAATGACAGAACAAAAGAGAAAATATAACACTTGAGGTGTCACAGATTACGATCGATTTTAATAAAATTTGTGTGATAAAAGGAAGAAACAAGAATATTCCTTTGCGTACATAAAAAATGGGCAACACTAGTCAATAATTGCAAATCAACATTTTTTTTATAATTGGCCCCTAAGCTCCATTATGTTTTTGGTTCCAACGACACAGGCTAGACATCTTATGTTTCTCAAGCTCGTTTCGGTAAAGTATACCCAATTTATTTCATAAATGAACACCAATAATTTAATAGGTACACCATTAGAAGGAATAGTTTCCGCCGGATATTTTTAAGCTGTGTACGTAATACATACCAAGTGGCAGTTGGAGTAGGGCTGCCGTCGATCTTAGCCTTCAGCTCGAGAGGTTCCCCTTCGTCAACGTCCTTCTGCCTGTCCAGACGGTGTGTGAACCCTGGGGCTAGCTGCGCTAACGTTATCTGAGCTTCGCAAGACGCCTCACCGGCCAAGTTCAACGCGCGAACTTTGTACTAGAGTTAATAATTATGAATAAGAATTTAATGAAAGTTGATTAATAATAATTATATAGTAACATTATTTAGATACGTGATAATTTGAGTATTAAATTACGGGATATACTATAGAATTTTTTATTACTTAAACTCGTGAACGAACTCAGGTACTACCTGATGATAAGTAGTTACCGGAGCCCGTAAATATCAACAACATTAATTCAAACCGAAACGCATTACTGCTTCACGGCAGAAATAGGCAGGGTAGTGGTACCTACCCGATCGAACTCACAAGACGTTCTACCACCAGTAATTACGCAAATTATAAATTTGCGGGTTTGGTTTTTACTGCACGATGTTATACCTTCACCGTGGTGTCAATCGTGAACATTTGTTAAGTATGTATGTCATTAGAAAAATTGGTACCCGCCTGCGGGATTCGAACCGCGGGAATCGCTAGATACGCATGCACCGGACGTCTTATCCTCTAAGGCACGACGATTTCATTTCACAATTCAAGAGAAAATCTTACACCGTCATTACCTTTCCAGCATCGTCACTATTGAAGTGCTTGATGTCCAGCTCGCTGTCAACCTGACCACCGACTTCCGTGGTGACGGTGTGACGGTCATCGTTGGTTATCTCCTTGCCGTTCACGTACCACTTCACCTCCGGTTTCGGTTCGCCGTCGCAGCGCACCTTCAGCGTGCAATCATCGTAGTCTTTCACCGTTTGCTTCTTCAAAGGCTTAGTGAAGATTGGCTCGCCGGCTGTGGAGCAAAAAAGCAGTCCCACTTTTATTGCTTAGATGGGTAGGAGAGCTCACAGCCCACCCGGTGTTAAGTGGTCACTGGAGCCCATAGACATCTACGACGTAAATGCGCCACCCACCTTGAAATATCAGTTCTAAGGTCTCAAGTATAGTTACAACGGCTGCCCCGCCCTTCAAACCGAAACGCATTACTGCTTCACGGCAGAAATAGGCAGGGTGGTGGTACCTACCCGCGCGGACTCACAAGAGGTCCTACCACCAGTTATCTTCCCCGTACTTACCCTTTTAATGAGGATATCTAAAACTGCGATCAATTATTGATGATCTTTAACTGGTCATTCATGATGGTTTGTTTTTTTTTTTTTTTTTTATTGCCTTTGTAGGCAGACGGGCATACGGCCCACCTGATGGTGAGTGGTTACCGTCGCCCATGGACTTCAGCAATGCCAGGGGCAGAGCCAAGCCGCTGCCTACCGCTAAAATTGATGTGCGAAGGCGTTAAAGTCAAAAAGGATGCTCTGGAGTCATGATCTGCACGTAACTGAATATAATGGATGAGCACCCTCTAGATGTACCGCATGTTCTCAAGAATGTGGTACTACCATAGTAACGGGTCGAGGATTATGTTAATTATTTTTACAATCAATAAGGGTGATATCAATTCAAATTTATTTTTAGTTAACAATATGTGAAATGTAGTTAAAAAAAACTCAAATACTTAATCAAACTTTTATTCATTCTGCTGGTACCGGTCAAGACATTAGCAAAACGAAGATTAAAAAAGTATATTCTATACTTAATGCGTGGGCAAATTTTCAAGTTCATTTTGAAGTCGACGATAATGAAGTTCAAAGATGTAAACCAATACGTACGTAAGACAATGAAAAATATTAGAAATAAACCCAATTGTTTGATGCTACAATTTTGGATAAAAATATTGTAGAAAGAAACATTGACTCACTGCGTATGATGAGCTTAGCTTGTTGGGCGGTTTCACCGATCTCGTTCTTGGCTGTCAGCGTGTATACACCAGCGTCGTCCATTCCGACCTTCTTAACAGTGAGCTGATACTTCTCAGCATCTTTGTCTTCGCTTATCTCGATGTGAGACGATGGTTTGATAACGTATCCGTCTTTACTCCTGTGAGAATTAGCATTAAAGTTAGGAAGTCGCAAGGGTCGAATCAGTACCAGTGCTCCTGCTGTTGGGAAGTTATCCTGTACCAAGTTATCCAGTTCTATTAACATATTAAGTTCCATTACACGATTTTAGTAGTTAGCGGTTTTATCGGTTGAGTTATTTGAGTTTTATCAGAAGATAGTCAAAAAGTTTGCTGAGACCTTAGAACTCAGGTCTCAAGGAACGTGACATAACGTCGTGTAACAAAAGGTATTATAAGCGTGCACGTGTATGCACCATGCCTATTTCTCCTCTTTCCTTCTCTTCATCTGTCTTCCCTTCTCCTTCTCATGCATGCCGGTTTGATGGGTGAGACAGCCTTTAAATTACACAATTGAGACTTCAACCTCATGTCTGTGGGCTAATCACTTAGGAACAGATAGGCTTTGAACTCATTCAGAAATTTACGTAACCTGAATTTTGTCTTAAACGTCTTTTTGACAATGCATATTTTATGGTTGGAAGTGGCATGGCTGTACACTCTTCGTCCGTTTGTGGATGCTCTTCTGAAGATAGAAAAATGTATGATCATTTACCACTGAATCTCAGCAATGGGGTTAGCTCGGACGTTGGCAACGAAGGTGGTCTCCTCATAAGGTACGGCAGAAACATCCTTGAGACCTTCGATCTCTGGTCTCAGCAGGATGTCGAGACGAGCAGAACTTTCACCAACACCGTATTTGTTCTTAGCTTGGATGGTATAGTTACCGGTATCAGCATGGCGACCTTGGAGAAAGAATCAATATATTTTATTAACAAAGACTGATTAGAATATTTATAAAATGTAATCTCTCCCTCGTTTTTTTAAGGATGGCAATTGGCTTCTTGCGATGCCACTGTTGCCATTGTCGAGTTTGTGAGAATCGAAAGACATACGTATTCTTTTACATAAAAATTATATGGAGTGAAATGTGAAAAAGTTGATTTATTTTAAACCATGATCAACTGGGATGAAATTAAAGGCTCAGGCCGGTTACAGTGCTCCACCGACCGTCTGTGCGTACGTTCCGTCCTGACGGTACGCATTAACCGATCGTCAGTTTGCTTCATTCAGTGCTCTCCTGACCAACAATCTGACCGGATTGGTATAGTCGGTACACAAAATGGAAGCGTTTGCAAATATGTAGTTTAATGGCTGCTTATTTTCGAAAACGTTTAAGGAACAAAAGCCGTAGATATCACGCACATCCAATCGTCGTCCAAAGAGCATTGCAAGGGGAATTCACCACTTTATATTCATTATTGCGCGAAGATCAAAAAACAAAATTTAATTACTTCAGAATGTCGATTAAAAGTTTTGATGAATTATACTTCTTGCCAGGCCTTTAACTTGGCATCGCGTTCTTTATATAACATGTGGCCTTTGTCCCAGAGAGGTTCACGAAGATGAACTTCGGTAATTAGGCGTTCGGTGCGATATATTTGGCCATGTTCAATACGAAATCGCTTTTTTTGATGATGATACACACATCCGTACGGTCGGTCCACCGATCCGTGCAGCACAGAACGCGTTCATTTGTTTAAATAGCGCGTCGGTCGACCGACGGCACGCATGCGGACGCGCTAGACCGACGGTCCTCGTACGCAGTGCGTAGCAATATACGCGTGCGTACGGTCAGTCCAGCACTGTAATGATTTATGAATTTTCATATAAACGACAAGCGCGACTGACGTACGCACCGACGGTCGGTGGAGCACTGTAACCGGCCTCAGTAATGGTGGTTATATACTGTTATTTCAGTGGCCTTTTTGGAAGAATTTGAGAAACCACGCTTAGTGGCATTGTTTCGTTTTTCCACATTTGTGCACTTTCACAAAATTAAATGTTAAGCAGTTAACTTAACCACCGTTATTATGCGTTTAAGCCTAAATACTAAATTAACAAAATAAAGCAATTCCTACAACTTTGTTTTTCGCATACCCGCCAATAGGTCCATAATGTAATTTTTCGTTTGACCATTCAAAATTAGATGCCCCGTAGCCCATTTGTTGTAAAGAAACATAATCTTACCAGTGGGAATTTGCAGGGTGAAAGTGCACTCTTTCAAACCATGTTCAATATCCTTTGCATCGGCTGACGTCACGATTGTAGCGTCGGGAGTCAATTCTACTCCGTTAAGAAGCCACGACACATGTGGTTGAGGATCCGCTGTACAAACAGCTTGGAGACTGACGGGCTCCCGTTGCAAAATGCGCTGGGCTTCTAGAGGTTGCGTAAACTTTGGCTTGCGGAGCTCACTTTCGGCTGTGAATTGTTTGGAATTATTAGATATAATTATGTGAGAATCATTCATATGTACTATGGTAATAAATTTGATGGAAGTCTGTGTAAATACACTAAAGTTAAAATTTTATAATAAAATATAAACATATAATTTAAATGTAAAAACTTATTATATCACACGAATGTTTGATAATAATAAATTAATTCTTATAACATCTGTTACGTTAGACACTTACGTTTTACCGTCAAATCGGCCTTCAGTACATTCTTGCCGAGGTCATTGCTAATCTCGCACTGCCATTGTCCAGCGTCATCCAAATTAACTCTATCGATCTCCAATTTATAAAGATCTCCTTCGTTGGTGATGTGAACTCTGCCGCAAGGCTTTACTTCCTTACCGTCGTGAAGCCAGCGAATTGCCGGCTTAGGAGTCCCGGATGCTTCAACCGTGTAAACTAGTGGAAGGGACTCGTATACCTCTTTGTCCTTGAAGGAACTGTCTTTTAAGATAGGTGATGNGTCATCCAAATTAACTCTATCGATCTCCAATTTATAAAGATCTCCTTCGTTGGTGATGTGAACTCTGCCGCAAGGCTTTACTTCCTTACCGTCGTGAAGCCAGCGAATTGCCGGCTTAGGAGTCCCGGATGCTTCAACCGTGTAAACTAGTGGAAGGGACTCGTATACCTCTTTGTCCTTGAAGGAACTGTCTTTTAAGATAGGTGATGCTGTAAAATTAATATTTTCATGTATTTTGATTTTATGTTCTCTGTTAAGTTGATTTTTTTTATTTTAAGTTATTATTATTATTATTATTATATTGTTGCTAACTTTAGTGATAAACCAAAGATCATATTTTAAGGATTTTCATCTTCGATAAAAAGTACAATGTACCATAAAATTTTAGGGATTTATTAGGTCTTGAAATTATCAGTTAACATCAAAAAGTCTTTTAATAACCGATGAGACTTCTGATCAAAGCCGAAAAGGAAGCACCTCTAAAAAACACAAAAAAAAGAATATACAGTAACTTGTGCCCAGATCGCAATATGTACAGCAGATGTTACGGAAAAAAGATTTGTTTTAACATGGCGAATGGCTACTTACAAATTCAACTGCGAAGTGATGAGCCGCTACATGTGTGTCTTGTACAAGTGTGTAGTTTCTATACATACCTTGTATATTGAAGATTATGTTTTATTATTTTTTCGAACTCCAGAAAAAGCGAAACGTGCAAGCGATGTCATGCAGCTGTATAAAATTAAATTTACCTTGATGACATGATGATACTTCCCGTTGATCTAGATTCTCGTCAGGAACGCGCCCCAAGTATTAGTATGCCAGAAGGGAATGTTATTACGCATGCGCGCTAAAACAAACATACGACAGAGCATTAGTCGAGAACATGGACTTACATTAACGGGACATTTAATTTGCCAATGTAAAGTAATAACTTGTCAGAAATATAAAGTTGAATACCGTAGATTATGTCAACAAAGAAAAATTATATTATCATTTTTTTTACAAATCCGGTGGGTCATAACAAGTTACCACTAAAAATGGCGTGCAAATATTGGATTAAAGCAAAATATTGTTGTTATATCTCCGAACAGACATTGCGTAGCGTTACATCGTATGTCAGCCTCTTTTGCTTTGTCCGTTTCAAGTATTTTACGTTTTGGACAATTACCTTTTTCGTCTTCCTTATTTAGAATATCATCGAGTATGCTTCTCTGTCTCTGGCTTCGTTTCAACAGATCGTCCACTTGTTGGTCATTCGCTTCTTCTTGAACGCTAAACAATTTTGCCTCTCCCTTTCGTTTTCTTTCTACGGCCATTTCGGTTACGTCTTTTGTTAAGCTATCTAATTTTCTGTCTGGCCCAATGACTAACTCTTCAATAAGTCTATTTCTAACATCATCTACTTTACTTTTAATATTTTTAAATTCATTTTCGTCGAAATCTTTTGAGATGTGAATGAGTTTCTCTGTGATATCGTTTTCGAATACTTTTTCTGATTTTTCTTTGAGAATTAAGGATTCTTGATCACCTTTATTAGTGAAATAGTCCTCTTTGAAAGATGACTGACGTACATATGAGTCTTTACTGAAAACTTTTCTAGTGTCGTCAATATCAAAGATAGATTTCGAAAGGTCTTCAATGGAAATTTCGCGCGATAAAGATTCATTGTGCCAGCTCATTTCATCCTCGGACATGGACATAATTGACACAGTTCTGTTGTTATAATTCTTAATGCCTCTCGTACTTTCCGCATCAGAATCAGTTTGAGGCTCTTCAATTATGCCGTAAGTTCCACGCCTTATATAATCTGGTATGGTGTAATGACCCATTTCCGACAGCATATAACTATGGCTGGCTATTTCTTCAACTTCCAATGAAGTTGTATGTGGCTGATTTGGTTTTATAATCTTTCTACTTTCGAATTCGTCATCGTCCTCATAATAAACAGTGCTCGATGTCATTTTATGTAAAGTGTGCGTTTCAGCGGGACCTAACATTTGAAATAGTTTATTGATATTATTTATCTATGCTTTTTAAATGATTAAAACATTTCATGTTAGACGTGCTTTGTGACTAATGCGTTAGGTTTAACAGTGAAAATAAATAATTAATAGCAACATGTTTTAATGTAATTTTAATGATGAAGTTAGACTGAGGAAGACAGGTAGGAAGCCAAATACTGACCTGTGACGATAGCACCATGAGACCTGCTGCTGCTTACTTTAGACATTATGATAGATCCATCGTCACCTTTCTTGAAAGTAGTTACTGTTTCAAAAACTCGTCCTAAACAACAAATCACACAATAGAACTGTTAAAAACACTGGTTAAAAGCATGCAATTGTTGTACGCGAAAACGAGGCGTCCTCGCATTCTAAGCTGTTGGCTGAAGAAAAGCATTAAGCGTTTTATACCTTCGACTTCAGCACTTAATGGTTCTTCTGAAACAGACTCTTTTTTCAAAGATTTACGTTTGGATGATTTGAGTTCTTCATCCAGAGGTACTTCTTCTATCGATTCAGGTTTTGTGACGCTTGTATCACCGATTTTCTTTTCAACTATCACCTCTTCAACGATAGGTTTCTTGATCTTTTCATTGTGGTTTTCATCCCAAATGCTTTTTTCCTCAGCTACTTCAAGCGGAGTGCTGGATTTTAAGCCTTTGTCGACTTTTTCACTGTCTACTTCTGCCACTTTAGGTTTCTTTGATGATTTGCTGTCACTATCATCCCAAAAAGATTTCTCTTCGGATATTTCTGGCTCTGTGACAGATTTATTTGCTTTATCACGGCGTGGAGTTTCAACTTCATCAATAACAATATTTTTTGTATTTTCCTCTTTACGATCGTCATCCCAAATAGACTTTTCTTCTATGACTTCTGAGATAGATTTTCTACCTTTCTTCTTCACAGGTTTATCGGTGTCTTCGAATGTTACTTTCTTTGGTTTTTCGTCATCACCTAAATCATCCCAAAATGATTTCTCTTCCACTGTATCCGGCTCAGAAAGCGACTTACGACCCTTAGTTGGCTTGGGAACTTCAGATTCTTCAATGATTGGTTTTTTAGCTTTTTCGGCATCATCATCCTCCCAAATAGATCTTTCTTCGATTGTTTCCGATGCTGATTTTTCTTTTTTTGCACTAAGTTTTTGTGTTTTTTCAACTTCTTCCTCTAAAGGCTGTTTTGCCTTCGCATCAATTTCACTTTGCACTTCTTTCTTAGTGATTTTCGAGTGAACTTCCTCCGCTATTGAACTTTTAACTTCTTCCTCTAGAGGCTGTTTTGCCTTCGCATCGATTTCACTTTGCACTTCTTTCTTAGTGATCTTCGAGTGAACTTCCCCCGCTATTGAACTTTCAACTTCTTCCTCTAGAGGCTGTTTTGCCTTCGCATCGATTTCACTTTGCATTTCTTCCTTAGTGATCTTCGAGTGAACTTCCCCCGTTATTGAACTTTCAACTTCTTCCTCTAAAGGTTGTTTTGCCTTCGCATCAATTTCACTTTCCACTTCTTCCTTAGTGATCCTCGAGTGGACTTCCCTCGCTATTGAACATAACAAAAATGGAAACAATAATATTGGTTAATCATAAATGGGACGAATTTATTATTTTAAAAGTTGAAATGGTAAGGGTTGGTTTCATTGGTTATGTATGGACGGATTCAGCACTCAGTCGCTTGAATGCTTCGATGTATAAGTAAATCTACCAAAACTATTGGTATCTAAAATTATCTACATCACAAAAACTAACGTGCTTTGGTAATCTAAGGTTCGCAGTCTACGTTAGGTCATACTATTACTTTACCATAAATCGTTTTCCAGCGGAGCTAGTTCTGTGTATGTAACAGAACCTGCTTACGAGGGGATGTCTTACCGAGGCTATGTGTCAGAGCGTAATGTGTACTTTTGTAAAACGTGTATTATACGTGTATTATAGTATTGCTGGAATCAAAACTACTATCATCAGTTCTACAAATCGTGTCTGTTTTCAAAATGTTTTTGTGCAAGTGTGTTTTGTGTTGCGATGTACTCACTGTGGACTGTGACTGTACTCTTCGATGACACGCTTCCCATCTCATTCTCAGCTTTAACTTCGTATTCGCCACCGTCTTCCTCCTTCACTAATGTCACCGTGAGATGATAATTTTCGAGCCTGCAAATATATTTTTGTACTTATAAATAAATTAAACATGAATCAAATGTAATTATTTGATTTTTGATCGATAATATTTGATCTTATTTCGTTTTGTTCCATTCCATTTCATTTCGAGTGATTACAATTTCAAATAAATATGATCTTGATTTTTGTACTTTGATATAAAAATAGTGTAATATCAATCTTATAAAATGTTTCGGATCTGCGAAAATCCTTTAAAACTAATTTTTTTATGCAGCTAAGTTTCAAGTGTGTGTAAGCATGTCTGTAAGTCACGTAGTGCTTGCTCTCTTACAAATAATGAACTTATTGTATTGAGGGGTGCAAGGCCATTTAGTTTAAGCGACATTTCGCTTAGCACGTGACATTTATCTTTGTATTTAAGATCTGTTTTATTTCATATTAGTATCAACAATTCGATGCTTTTAAATGAACATCAATTATTTTTACACCATTCAAATAGCTGAAGAAGTTTATTTTAAATGATATTTTTTCGAAAATTTAATCATTTATTGGCCCCCCTGTAAATAAATTAAATCGCACCTTTTCTTTCAGCCTTTCACCCCTCGATATGGTCTCGATATGATAAGTACTCATAACTATCATACCTAGTATGTTTTTCATGGATATCGACAGCTGAAGTTTTATGTTAAAAGTTAAAACCGATTACAGAAACTTCACAGTACGGCTATAAATAATTATCAAGATTTATGTTTGTACCCACCTCTTAGTGTCTCTTTCTATTTTAATTCTGGCATCAGTAGTGACTTCTTTTCCGTCTTTAAACCAACGAACCTTGGGTTCCGGGCTGCCCTCGACTTCCACATCAAGTTTTAGGGTCTGACCTGCGTCGACGGTCATATCCACCAGGCTCTTAGTGAACCGGGGTTTTCCTGAACAGTAATAGTGACCGGTTTAAGAAGTTATGTAGTACTGATCTATGTAATATATGTAACTTGTAGGGAACTAACTGAATGAATGACATATTTAGATTATAATTCAATCACCAATTTTCTCTTTACCACTTAGTAGTAAACAGTCTTTCATTTTCCAAGTCATCTAGATTCGATGCGTTTGTGTCTAAACTTATTTACAAACGAATCTCTATGGCACAAGTTCTTCTTGCCAATTACCAAGTAACTCTAGGAATAAATGACGTCACTCGTGGTAGGACGTCTTATGAGTCTGCACGAGTAAGTACTACTACCCTATCTATTTCTACCGTGAACCAGTAATGCGTTTCGGTCTGAAGGGTGGGGCAACCGTTATACTGTAAAAACTGAGACCTTAGAGCTCATGTCTTAAGGTGGGTTGCGGAATTTACGTTGTAGATGTCTATGGGCTCCGGTAACCACTTAACAGTAGGTGAGCTGTGAGCTCGTTCAACTATCGAAGCAATAATTTTTTTTATATAAATTACACCAAAGTCGTAAACGTAACATATCACATAATAAAAAGATTACATCGAACTTACTGTTAACAGTGAAAGTTGCCTGGCAGGAGTCATCCCCCAGTTCGTTGGAAACTTTACATGTGTACTGTCCGGAATATTCAGCCGACACTTCCTTGAGGATCAGCTTGTGCGTGTTGCCGCTATCTACGCGAGTGAACACAGACTTCTTTTCTGTCACCTCCACGTCTCCCAAGTACCTGGATAAAAATGGGTCTCATTTCAAAAATGATGATTAGATGAAGTGATTTTATTTTTCTGCGCTTAGAGCATAAAAGCCATGAATATTTAAAAAAAAAAGAAAATCTAATATTTAAAAAAAAAAAACATGGCCGTTGAGTTTCTTGCCAGTTCTTCTCAGGACGGAGGCTAGTTTTTGTGAATTGGCGGTAGTTCTTTTTTACGTTCAACAAGTATGTACTTATGTACGTATGTAAGTATGTATTTATGTTGATTTTTTTTTGACTTGATTTGATTTGAATATTCATCATGAGAACTGAACGGAAATACGCACGCATTTAAACACTTTATGGCTTTAGCTATGAGCATGGAGGATAAAACTAAGGAGTACCATCTCAGTATACTAAAAAGTGTCCACTAAAACGGAGCCAATTAAGATGGCGCCACAGTAACAAGTAGTAGGAATTTAAAAACAGCACCAGTAACTACCAAACTTCACTTCAATCGGGCACGCTTCACTCTGTTTAAAACTGCTATATTCATATCATTTCCACCTCCTCTACCCCATAGACTGAGTTTCTCGCCGGATCTTCTCAGTGGGTCGCGTTGCCGATCCGATGGTAGATTCTGCGAGGCACTGCTCTTCCTAGGGTGCGAGTTAGCAACACTTCGGCTTGAGCCCCGTGAGCTCACCTACATGTTAGGGCGAAGCTGAAATAGCCTCTCAAGGCCATCAGCATAGGTAGGAAAAGAAAAAAACTTCCTCCACTAATTCTATTTCGCTGTGTTTTCAAAAAATAATAACTTGCTCTTTACAATTGGACACTTTTTATACTTGTCCCCTATACAAGATGGTGTTCCTTATCTTCACCTTCCATAGCTATGAGGGAGACAGTTGTCAAAATGTCGTAACGCTAAACCTAAGCTTTGGTCAAAGACCAAATTAAGATACTAAACTAGGAAAACACCGGTATGTTTCTGATAGTTCAATATAAAATGAAACCATTCTGAGAAACAATATAAGGAAGACAAAGAGACAATTAATGAATTATCTATTTCACTCAAAACCGTATGCCAGTAATTTTTACTGGTGGTAGGACCTCTTGTGAGTTCGCGCAGGTAGGTACCACCACCCTGCCTATTTCTGCCGTGAAGCAGTAATGCGTTTCGGCTTGAAGGGTGGGGCAGCCGTTGTAACTATTCTGAGATCTTAGAACTTATATCTTAAGGTGGGTGGCGCATTTGCGTTGTAGATGTCTATGGGCTCCGGTAACCACTTAACACTAGGTGGGCTGTGAGCTCGTCCACCATCTAAGCAATAAAAAAAATATAAAAAAACTAACGCATGTCCGAGTACTATGACTACCCCTTTCAACCCCTGTCTCGTCACTATCGGATATCTCAATCATAAGGAAGGTTCTACATCATCATCTCTCAGCAGCTGGTGTCTTCGTGCTGCTGATGCCAAAACTTAAGGAACTTAAGTCGAGGAATGTTTATAATAAGCTAGTACTGACCACCGAATGGTGGGTTGCGGGAATGCATCAACGGCGACCGTGAACTCGACATTGACGTCACCCTCACTGGCCGTGACGTCACGCAGGCGCTCCGTGAACACCGGACCGCAGCGGACGTTCAATGTGCTGACGTCACTCGCTTCGCCGTGCACGTTACGGACCTGAACGTAATCAAATAATTAATCTGTAAGTTTTTAATACGCTTTTATTAGCTTCAGACGTATGTTAGTATGTAACAGAATCTTTGAACATGATTTTGAGCCCCTTCAAAACGTCGGATTAACTCGAAATTTGGTATACTTATTAAGGACCGATGACAATTCAAGATTAAAAAAAAAAATTGAAAAAAGAAATAATAAAAACTAAAAATAAATAATAGTTTTAAAAAAATAACAAAATACGCTTTTATAAAAATCCAACTAAGAAATAGAAAATTTAAATTAAAATAGTGTAAGAAAAAATGATTTTACTGTAAAAAAAACGTGGGGCGCTTTTCAGGATATTAGCGAAATACTTTCCACAATACGTACACTACAATAGGTACGTAATTTGTTCCCAGTTATTTATTTGTCGATTTTTGACATCAACGTCACCACTTTAGACATGCCATTATTGAATACGATTAATGTGAATTCCAATGCTCTTTGGATATCGCTCACCTCACAAGAATACTCCCCAGCATCAGCCCTTGCGGCAGACGTGATCACGAGGGAGTGAGCCGACCCGGATGATGAGATCTTCACCGTTGACGACTCCGTCAATTCCGTCTTATTCTTGAACCTAAAAGAAATCAATAACTAATTTGTTGACATTTTCATCAATATTTTTTCATGTTGATTCTTCTCCGCCTCTGTCATACTGTGGCGGTAGCCATCGTACAATACAAGATATTTGACAGATTTCTGAATCTCGCTTACGACATTTTCAACACCAGCGTGCATATATTATATATTCCTGCCTATTTCTGCCATGTAGCAGTAATGCGTTTCGGTTTGAAGGGTGGGGCAGCCGTTGTAACTATACTTGAGACCTTAGAACTTATATCTCAAGATGGGTGGCGCATTTACATTGTAGATGTCTATGGGCTCTAGTAGCCACTTAACACCAGGTGGTCTGTGAGCTCGTCCACCCATCTAAGCAACAAAAAAATATATATATACAAGTCCCGAACAATAACATTTGGATCGTCGGTCTACCGCGCAATATCATCCGCTCGGTAGAAGATCTTGCCTTCATCGTTAAGTATTCTACAATACCATAACAAAATCCTCAATCACTTAATATTTCAAACGATTTTCTTACCATTTGACAGTCGGTGCCGGTTCAGCTTCGGTCTCGATGCTGAAGGTGACTGTCTCCTTCTCGTCGACGACCTTGGAGCCGCCCAGCTTCTTTACGAGTCGGGGCGGTGACGTCACGTGCCATTGCCAAAACTCAGAGCATTGGTTCACTTCGTTCCTGAAAACAGGTCGAAGATGTCATACTAGATGTGTTAACAAAAAAAAAACTAATTAAATTTTTGGCACTCATTGATCATATAAAATTATTTGATTATCCATAGTTATGTAGCCATAATCAGCCTATTACACAATAGCCGCTTTGTAAACAGATAACGTTAATAACAACACCATTGTGTATTAACGTTGGTAATTAGGATGAGATAACAAATATAATGTTCTTTCTATTCCATACCCAGAAATAGAATAAGATAAGCACCCGTTGTTTGTAAGATAGTATATGAGCACAATATATTTATGAATAAAACAGTCTTAAACTATCTTCTGCCTTCAACGGTAGCTCTGTAGTTTCTTTTTAAAAAGCCATGTAATACTGTTTTTTTTTATAAAAAATCAGAAGATATATTTTGTCTAATTGTTTGACATAGCTTAAAATTAAATAAATACGTTGTCAAATATTAAAACTTTTGAAAAAAAAAACTATTTTATTTTAAATATTCGTAGGTCGGTTAAGAATCCTATGGAAATAAGCGATGGTGGTGGTAATGTTGAATGTAATGGTTGGTAATGTGTAAGTGGGGGAAGAGTTGCTCGGAAAATCTACAAAACATTCGTTCAAAATAAGTTAAATTGGTTGAAACATCGACAATCTGTCAGCTACTTTTTAATGATATATTTGTAAAAACATCTTTTAGTTTTCTTTTTTTTTCTGTGAAATATCATCTAGTTAAATTAACTATTTAAGAATGTTTGATAATTCATAAATTATCAAACATTCTTAAATAGTTAATTTAACTTAATCCATAGATAATTCAGTGCTACCCTGACACAAAATCATGAGTTTGTTTAGTTTAATAATTTCACAGTTCTTATTAAAACTGTCTAAAATATCTTAACAAAACTGAGTACAAAGTCGAATTATGATTTAGTTTTTGTTTTAAAAAAAAAGGTACGGTACAACTTTAAAATGACATATTCGAATCAGGGAGCGAAATGGAATCAAACTGTGAATGTGTATAATAAAAAAACATACTTAGCTACTACAGAATAAGATCCAGTGTCGGTCAACTTGGCATCTTTAATTGTGATCTTGTATATTTCCTCACTCTCTTTAACGATTTGTATGCGTTCGGAGCTCTTGATTTCAGCTCCGTCCTTGTAGAAGGTCAGGTCTGGTGAAGGTGTTCCTTCCACTTCTATTGTTACGGTGTGAGTCGTGCCGACCTGGGTAGGGGTTCATTATCATTGTTAGTTTTTGACGAACAAAACATCACTACATAGTATAAAACAAAGTCGTTTTCTCTGTCCCTATTTCCCTATATGTATGCTTAAATCTTTAAAACTACGCAACGGATTTTGATGCGGTTTTTTTAATAGATAGGCTGAATCTCGCTTACGACATTTTCAAGATAAGCTTGCATATATACAAGTTCCTAACAACAACATTCGGACCGTCTGTCTACCGAGTAATATCACCAGCTCGGTGGAAGATTTTTCCTTTCGTCGTTAATCATCTCCAAACTATTTATACAAGATCCAAAAACCCAGATTTTTTTAAAGCAAATAAACAGCCACGTGTCTTACCATGCAGGTTTGATTTTCGATCTTCTTCTTAAATTTCGGCGGCGCCTTCACCACTAGGTTCATGGTGGAAGTGTCTTCACCGAGCTCATTGCTGGCCGTCACCTGGTACTCTCCGGCATCTGCTGACGTCACGTTCTTTATCACAAGAGACATGCTCTCTTCATCCTCGTACAAGAACCTGGTCAACAATTAATAAGAGAGCTTTATCAGTGAAACAAATTTAAATCTGGTCGCTGAAATCTGGTGGTAGGACCTTTTCTGAGTCTGCACGGGTAGGTACCACCGCCCCGCCTATTTCTGCCGTGAAGCAGTAATGCGTTTCGGTTTGAAGGGCGGAGCAGCCGTTGTAATGAGACCTTAGAACTTAAATCTCAAAGTGTGTGGCGCATTTACGTTATCGATGTCTATGGGCTCCAGTAACCACTTAACGCCAGGTGGGCTGTGAGCTCGTCCACCCATCTAAGCAATAAAAAAAAAACCTGAAGAAACTATTCAGACTAACTAGTCTTTTTTGTTCTAAAACACTATAGATGGGTGGTACTAGGTAAATCAGATACTAATATAGGTCTACCTGTTCCTAATCTTAAGAGATACCTAATCCAAATACCTAATCCACATGGTCTTCCTAATCTCATTCACAACCAATACTTTACTTAGCAAGCAATCTCAATCTGCCTATTCCTAATCTGAAGTTCTGATTTCGTTATTAGGATTTGATTAATGTGATCGTTGGATGCAGGTGGCAATGGACCGGTCGCACTGGAAATCTATTGGAGAGGCCTATGTTCAGCAGTGGACGGCGATAGGCTGAAATGATGATGATGAATGATGATCGTTGGATCATCATTCATCATTATTTGAATGATTAGGATTAGGCATTTAGGGATTGTGAGATACGTTGCAACGTGTAAGTGAGTGAGATAACCCAGAATTAGGTGCAGCCTAATCTCGGAAAATACCTAATACTCGGGTCTGTTCTAATAAATCTGACTCATCTCTATAAAAAACCTTTTTTCGGATAGGGGTCGAACCTCATACGAGGTGTTGTCACCTTGGGGGCACGCGAGGTATGTGAGACTTTCCAGTCCGCAGATGTTGGAAGCAGACCGTGGGCCGTACGATGTTTTTAGGGCCCTACTCAACCAGGACTCCCCTTGGACTCTCTCACCCGATTTCCGATCTTCGCCAAATACAAAAGAGTGTTACTGATTTTTACTGAATTAAATTTATCTCACGGCCAGGCTGATATTATTTATAAGTTGTCAGTGATACACCAAACTGAGTGGTAGATTATGAGAGCCTTTTATCTACTGTGAAGTCTTAATTAGTAATGAAATTTCAAAGGACACTTTACGGTGTACTTACTTATGTCTGGTGTCTGGTTCCACCACCTTCCCGTCATGCTTGAACACGACATTCGGCTTCGGGAAGCCCTTGCATTGTAGCTCCAGCATGGCCGAGGCGCCCATCGAGACGATAGCGTCCCGATGCTCGATAACCAGGGTCGGCTTCTCTGGCTCCCGGTGAAGTTCGTTCACGGCACCTTTGTTTGAACAACTTCTTTGAGATTTTGGTAAAATATTTGTTTCCAACAAATAACACGTTTGAAATTTAAGGCCTGTTTTAACTGTATTTACTAGCCCTTAATTTTCTATTATATAATAGTCTTTACGTTGATAAGCTAGCGGCGTGAGTAACTGAAAAGTTTTGATGACATGTCCTGTCTGTTTAAGCCTTAGACCTTAGGTTTCAAACTTCAGTGGCTTAAACCAAATAATTGACTCCAATACAACATAATATGTACATATTATGTTATTTAGTGGAATAAGAGGATTGGAAATTTCTAGTAAAATCATTTTTTTATTGCCCCTGTAGGCATACGAACATACGTCCCACCTGATGGTGAGTGGTTACAGTCGCCCATGGACTTCAGCAATGCCAGGGGCCGAGCCAAGCCGCTGCTTACCGTTAAGTACTCTCCACGAGCCTCGTTTGAAGAAGGACATGTCATAGCGATCGGGGAATACCGTGGAGGGTAGCTCATTCCAAAGCCGGATGGTACGTGGCCAAAAAAGATATCTAGAAACGCACTGTGGATGACCGCAGTGGCTCCAGGTAATATGGATGAACTCTACACCGATGGCGGGCGGTGCGATGGTAAAAACGATATTATGGAATCATCTCAAACAATTCCTTAGAGCACTTTCTTTGCTTTTAGGTGAGCAATTTCTTTTAGGCTTTTAAACATTTTATATACTGCAAACGTTTTGCAGAATAGCGACATTCACCTTAAATAGGTTACATCTATACAGTTCAAAATGCATGGTTCATTGATATATTGCTCTGACGATGCGTGTTTCTCTACGTGCATTTCATAAGCCTTGAAGCGAACGATAGCCAAATATTAAAGCCGAACAACATCGACAACTAGAAACCAACGAACGAACATCTATTGTCAGTGTCAACGTGTAATTATTGAATCTCATATGAATTTTGCTATAATTGAATTTAAGATAATTTACGAGTAACATAAACCTTAATCGCGCAAACACCAGTTTCAAGGAACATTATAAACTCCGATTCGGTCATTGATATAGTTACAAGCCTTGCGAAGTTTTTAATTTATTATTTAAACAAATCAATTACCGTGTAATTACTTAATACTTTACTGATGGTAGGACCTTTTGTGAGTCCGCACGGGTAGGTACCACCACCCTGCCTATTTCTGCCGTGAAGCAGTAATGCGTTTCGGTTTGAAGGGTTGGGCAGCCGTTGTAACTTATATCTCAAGGTGGGTGACGCATTTACGTTGTCTATGGGTTCCAGTAACCACTTAACACCAGGTGGGCTGTGAGCTCGTCCACTATCTAAGCAACAAAAAAAAAGCAAAGAAATGAACTATAAGCTCGGAGCCATTTAGAGTTCTGTGCAGGTCAGACGCGTCTTCGGCTAAAGCAGTATATCGTTGCCGGCAGAGGCTTAGATATGCTGACGTCCATGAACGATGACCATGCTCACACAGCATCAAATGGGCCATATGCTCATCTGCCAACAGTGGCCATAAAGAGGGCTTAGTATACCGAGGTTGGCTTAATGCTTACCCTATCTATTTTTGCTTGCTATTAAAAAAACTAGTTTCAACTGGTTATAACCTTATAAGGTGCAATTTCAAGGACTCATTAAAGACACGTTGACAAGGAGGCAAGATACCTAGAAAGTGATGGCGCGAGAAGTACAGGTCGGTACTGCCACCCGTGACATCTGATCAAAAACCCGGCGGTCAGTCTTTAGTGCAAACATACTAATCACATGGAGGCTTCACAAATTACCATGTAACGCTACGATTACACAGATACGCACACACGCGCACACGCACACACTCACAAACACACGCACACATTTGTTTTATATAATTATTAATATTGTAGTATATAACTTGTAATATTGTTGTATATATATATGCTTTAGCGGTAGGCAGCGGCTTGGCTCTGCCCCTGTCATTGCTGAAGTCCATGGGTGACGGTAACCACTCACCATCAGGTGGGCCGTATGCTCGTCTGCCTACAAGGGCAATAAAAAAAAATAAAAAAAAATAACGTGATTTTATGGAAGAGCTGAGTCTCCTAGTACAGGCTTGCACGCTTCAAAGGAGACTCCAATCATTTTATTATTTTAACTCGCTTTTGAAAATAAAGTATTCTGAATAGAAGATAATTTTGTAATGATTTTTATCATAATATTTTTTGGATAGACAAGCACCATAGTAGTTTTCTTGATAAAATATAGGATTGTACACATAAACAACATGAGTATGAGCTAACTGTACTAACTCAGTGATCTGAATCTAATTACGAGTGATAGAGCTTGTCTTCTTTGTTCGAATCATTTCGTTCTAAGCGAGCATTTCTGTTTAATTAAGTATTTTTTTTAACATTAAGAAGTAATTGTTTTTACATCGAAAATTATTAACAAAGTTCTTTTTTAAATCAAATGTCCATCGTAGCGCTTCATGGCTACTACAATATGTAAAGCCTTTGTTAAGTGAGAAAAATGTTCGAATATAGGTACATAGTTAGATTTTAATCATCAAATTATTATTCGAAAATTTATAAGTACTCTTAATTATTTCAACAGTATTATGTGCAGTCTTCGAGAATGTATCGTGCGAAATGATATTAGTTTCAATCGGTCCATTGAAAAGAAATCTAAAATAAATTATTGTTCTAAGGCTGCGTGATGCTAATATATCTATTGCATGTATTAATAGGATTGTTCCACATATTGAGAAAATTAATTTGATAAGGTTCCATTAATTCTTTTTTTATTAGTGCAAATTTTTAAATACACGCTTCTTCTACATAGTTTTGAAAAGGTTACAATTATTCGATTATTATTTGTTAATTCAAACTATCATACCTTGAACTGTAAGCTCGGCTGAGCAAGATATATTTCCTGTACTGGTCTTAGCCACACACGTGTACAACCCAGCATCCTCCGGCTTCACGTGCTGGAACACCAGCGCCAGGGAGTCTTCGTCGTCACCAAGAAGAACCTGCGAAGGTTAATTTAAGCCATCAGCGCAAAAACCCAAAAAAAAAATTTATTGCTTAGATGGGTGGACGAGCTCACAGCCCACCTGGTGTTAAGTGGTTACTGGAGCCCATAGACATCTGCAACGTAAATGCGCCACCTACCTTGAGATATAGGTTGTAAGGTCTCAGTATAATTACAACGGATGGCCCACCCTTCAAGCCGAAATGCATTACTGCTTCACGGCAGAAACAGGCGCGGTGGTGGTACCTACCCGCGCGGACTCACATAAAGTCCTACCACCAGTAAATTATTGTTATATTCAAGCTTATAGGACGTATATTGGAATTTATTTTAAATATATTAAATTTTGACGCAAAACTGGCCTATCCATAGCTTCACCCATAAATAAGAGATAGCTTTGTAAACATGATTTTTGTGCGTATTGTTTTTTGACATATTCAAATTTAAATTCATGAAAATTCAAACCTATTTGTCCCCATATTAACTATGGCAAGTTTAGGCTAATTTTACGCTGACGACCTCAATTATTAATCTATGGATTTTCGTCGTAGCGAGAAGAACTGACTACTTCATATGCTGTTACTGATAACAATTCAATGTCTGGACATTGGATTGGTAATTCCGCTACCCCTATATATTTACCGAAAGTTATGGAGGTCGGATAGCCTTTAAGCCAGACTGCGTGATTTCTTCGCAACCGCATGGAACTAATAAGATGGTAAAACCTTTTCGTAAGGATAGCTATTGACTTTCTATTACGAATTTTATTTTATTTGTTTTTTTCCTTATTTCTCTTTGCAGAAACCGTTGAATCAAGGTCAGTACTCAGCTATTAACAGGTTAAGGACCGGAGCGGTCCCTGTGGGTGGATACTATTACTTTGCCAAAACAAAATTAGCGGTCCCTTGGGACCACCGCAACTCATTGAATATGTAAAAAACGCGGTCCCCCATGGCTCATCTAGGCTAGTAGCTATAACATATTAAAAGGGGACTATTCAACAATACGATTGTATAATCAAAAAACTAAAAGCAAGAATAGCTTATTTGAGTAATTCTTTATCCATATGCATTTAATTACTTTTGGCCAAAATCGCAAAAAATCGCGGTCCTTAACCTGCTAAACTTTCAACGATGGGTTGGATGATATACCTATATACTAGCGGAGTGCTTGATCAGTAGTAGTATTTACCTTGAATCGTTCTTCAGGATCGTAGGGCTGTCCATCTTTCTTCCACGTGAAAGCTGGCTTCTCGCCTTTAGCCAGCAGACCATCACCACCAGGAAGCAGTTCACCAAATATGTTTTTGTCATCTGGAAAATCACAAATCTTTAAGATCTCTGATTCAAATGGTATCATGTATGCTTAATAAATAAATAAATATTATTTTTCCTTAGATACGATTACACACATTTGCTTGAAATTACAAACCGAGTTCTACCAATGATCCTCACATTAGTCTACATACAGAATAGCTGTGAGAATAGCGGACGAAATACTTTCAATGTTGGTCTTATTTACCCACTTCAAAATCATCAATAGAAATTAGGTTCACGATACGAAATAAAGTTTTTTTTCTCATATATTCATAAGGATTTTTTGTTTTACATACTCACTAGCTAGTCCAAACACGGTTGTATATTGTGTATTTGTTTGGGTCAAATCTTGTGAGCTAAATTAGAACCACTGCCTTTTACCCTACAAACTTGACTGGACATATTGTTCAGTTCGATGATGGAGCCTTTTGAACGCCAATAACGAAGTATTGCGTAGGCATTTAATTATGATGGTCTACTTTAAGTTTTGTCATGACGTGGTTGCCGTAATCAGGGTTGGGTCCTGACTAGGGGACTAGGGGGGAGGGAACTCCTCGTTAATCTGAAGGATTGGCCAAGATTCTGATGAATTGCTTAATTTTATTTTATAATTATTGAACTATAATTAAAACTTATATATAAACGATAACTTTCTAAGTGCTACCAATAAAATCTTGTTTAGAAAATGGTTTCTTTTAAGTACAAGTAAATATAAACCTTTTTTTTAAATTTTCAATCCAAAAGCATTCTGTTTAGTAGTACTATTCAGTATTATATTATAGCTATAGCGGTCAAAAATATGATAACCACTTCTGCGCTACTTAAAAATGTCACCAATGCAATCCTGTATCTTATAGTAGGAGCATGTTGGGTGGTTATCGGACTACTCACCAACAACGGTAACTTTAGCTTCAGAAACGACATCGCCGTAAATATTCATAGCTCTGCAGGAGTATTTGCCCGCATCGGCTGGAGTCACGTTTGGGATCACCAGTTCGTAGCAGCCACGGTCGGCGCGGGTCGTGATGATGGAGATACGGTCCGTATCCGACTTCGCCACGATCTCTTTGTCGTCGCGGTAGCTAACAAACCGGACAGAATAGATTTAGAGCATATATTGCATGTCTTTGCGCGAAATAGCGTTTCTATCTGAAGGATTGGCCAAGATTCTAAAGCGGTCAAAAGTAAAGCTAAAATTTAAAAATTAACCTTTTATCCCATATCAAGGTTATACTTTTGAGAGAAAGAAAAATGTGCCTATACAATCCTTATAAGACATAAAAGTTACTTGACTGATTATATTGTGATATTTTTTAAACCAAAGCCATTCTAAGGGAAATTAAAACTTACAACTTAACTTCTGGGTTGGGATTGCCCTTGACTCTGATCATGAAACGCAAGTAGGTATTTTCCATGATCTCAGTGTCCTTCAAGGCTACTAAGAAGTACGGAGCGTTTAGAGCATTCCTCTGCTTTCTTTCTTCCGGCGTCACTATAATGAATTTTCAAAATCTTTAAAGCTATACATTGAACGATACCTACTTGAATAGAGTTGTAAATGGAACAATTAACAGAATTGTTCATATGAATATTCGTTTTCAGTTTTAATATTAGGGAAAAGAAAGCATTAATTGTCGATTTCTTATGCATTGATAGCTTCAAGCTTTAGAGAAAATAAGTGCGGAACAAGTGCTCGAAAATAACTAAGTGCAAATTTATTACATCTATAAAGAAACTTAAAATGCGTACACATAAACTACGTGTTATCCGCTTTACAATGTTTTATTCGATGAAATCGCGATGACTCATGCACGAAATAACTTTGTTTATTATAATAGTAAAAATAATACTGAAAAGAAATAATAATTATTTTCGAACTAGGGTGAGTTTGAATGTGAACCAAAAGAAACATTATGAGACTCAGAGTTCTATTGCCATTGAATTTACATAAAGCGTTTCATCTGATCCAACTATTCTATTTATCTCACCCTAAGCTCAAAGTGACGAATTAGTAAGTTGGACTCACACTCGTGGACGACTAACTGAGCTGTGCAATGGGCGTTTCCTTTGACGTTTTCAGCTCGGGCTGTATAAACTCCAGAGTCATCTTCTCTGCAATGTTTCAGTTCAAGGCGATGACTGCCGTCTGGATCATATGATATGGAGCAACGGTCCATGAGCCGATCGGTAATCGGCTTGTTGTCCTTGAGCCAGGTCACATTCACCAAATCCGACGACTCGCGTAGAACGCATTCGAAGACCGCGTTCTCACCAGCTGAGGATTCAGAGTATTGTTAGGGGAGCTCGTACGGGTGTACTTAGATGATGCTATCGTTTATTGTAGAAAACTTTAAGTAATTATTCACTTTCGGACAAGATTTGTAATTCAACAGTGACGTGTTGTGATGTGTTCTGTGTACCGTACGAGCCCTGTTTGCATGTGAAGGTAAAAGCATCGTTAGCATAATGTGTCGTGTAAGTTAATGTACTACAAGCGTATGTACAAGCACTATAAGTGGATCTACTGCTAGTAAGAAGTGTTATAGTTCTACCTCCGCATACTTACGCTCGATGTTTTGGCCTTCGAGAGTTTTTGAGAACACTGGTCTTCCATCCTGAGCTTCAGACTTGGAAATAGACCTCTGTAATTCAGACTCTTCAGAATGTACGCCGTTGGAAATGGCTCGCTTAGAATATTTGCTCTCGTAGACTGAGCCTCCATTGCTAGAACTCTCGAAACTACTTTCTAACTTTGTAGATACACCGTCAACCTTATTGCCGTCATAACTGATTTGAGAGCTATATTTAGATGAACGTCCTTCAGCTTCGTATTTTGATTCAATGCCATACTTTGATGCAATACTGTCAATTTTACTAGACGTTTCAGATTCCACGCCATACTTAGACGAAACCATATCAACTTTGATGGAGCCCTCGGATTCTTTCCTATATTTAGAAGCAATACTATCAATTTTGCTTGTGGTTTCTGATTCTACTCCATATTTAGATGCGGTTCCATCAATCTTGCTTGCTTTTTCGGTATCAATTCCGTATTTATTAGCAATGCTGTCAATTTTGCTTGTAGTTTCTGACTCGATGGCATATTTTGATGCAATGCCATCAATTTTGCTGTTCGTTTCAGCTTCGACCCCATATTTAGAAGCAATGCTATTGCGTTTGCTGCTGGAATCATAATCAATTCCGTATTTGGATCCGTCTACTTTGCTTTCATAGCTAGACTCAATGCCATATTTGGAACCTCCTTCTATCTTTGATGAGCTCGAGTACTTAGATTCGTAGCGCGAGGAGACTCCGCCTTCAGTAGATCCGCCAGTTTCATATCTCGCACTTTCGAGACGTGATCCGCTCTCGCGGCGTGAATATGATGATAGACCAGTGCTGTCATAAGTAGAGGACTCATATCGTCCACCAGTAGATGATTTTCTAGCGCTGCTGGAGTACTCTGCTTTGTAAAAATAAATAAAACGTTTCATTTTTATCTAGGGTAATGCTTATCAAAAATTATAAGTAAAAAACAAAATTATAATTTGTGTAATTACTGGTGGTAGGACGTCTTATGAGTCCGTACGGGTAGGTGCCCTGCTTATTTCTGCCATGAAGCAGTAATGCGTTTCGATTTGAAGGGTTGGGCAGCCGTTGTAACTATGATGAGACCTTAGAACTCATATCTCAAGGTGGGTGGCGTCATTTGCGTTGTAGATGTCTATGGGCTCTGGTAACTACTTAACACCAGGTGGGCTGTGAGATCGCGCACCAATCTAAGAAATAAATAAATAAAAACTGTACCTCCAGATATCCGCGAACTGCGGCTATACCTCGACATCTCGTCGCCACCAATCTCCTCTGTGGTTACAGTTTGACCGCCTGCAGAAGCGCTTTCCTCGTCTGCCTTTCCAACTAATTTTTTAACTTCTTCAGTAGCGTTTAGTTCAAATTCTTTGGATTCTTTAGCTACGCTCTCGAAATTAACAGTCTGTTCAGATTTTTGTTCAGATATTTCTATGATTTTTGTTTCTTGATTTAGGGCTGAAGCAGTCTCACTAATGGGTTCTTCTAATTTAACTTCTTGCAAAGTCTGTTGTCTTTGCACACTTTCTTCGATTGCCTCAGCTGTAGTAGGCTTTAAAACAGCGGTCGCTATCTGGTCTGCTGGGGGAGTTGTAGAATCTTTCTGTTCAAACGCTTGCAACGTTTCTTCAGTTTCGGAAACAGCTATCACAGTTTCAGAAACAGTTTCACTAAGAGATTCTGAAACTTGAATAACAGTTTCAGATGATTCTTTTGTTGTTTCTAATATTTCGTTCTCCGCTGTTTCTTTTGATATTTCAGGGATTTGTTTAACAGTTTCAAATGACTCGTCTGATCTCTCTTGTGCGTTTGTACACTCTTGAATGGCGTGGATTGGTTCTTCTTCTTCTCGAACTGTAATTCTATCTTCTGTTGAGATTTTTGTAGAGTCTTGTTCGAGAGATCTTATCTCTTGAAATGATTCTTTCGTTTCAACTACAGATGATTGCTTAGTAGTTTCTATTGATTTTTCAACATATTCTTCAGTCGTTTGAGACGCTTGAACAATTTGTTCTTCTACTTTTGCTTCTGTATGCTCAGTTTTTAAAGTTTGTTGACTTTCCAATTGTGATGTAACAGGTTCAGTCTCGGCGTTCAGAGCGCTTACAGTCACTGATGATTTAGTTTCTAAATCAGTTGTGACGTCACTTCTCACTTCAGTGTCGATTGCGCTAACGACAGATTCCTGGTTCTCGTTAAGAGAGGATACTTCTACAACTTCTGATTTGGAGATTTTAGTAGCAACTGTGCTCTCAACAGATGCTTTTCTTTTGACTTTTACTTGCTGGGAAGTTTCTTCTTTAACCGAAACCTGGGTGACTTCAATGTCTTCGGTGCGGGATCGTTTCTCTTTCACCTCTTGCTCTGCTTTAACGATAACCTCTTCTGTATGTTCGCGCTTCTTCTTCTTCTCTTCCGCAGTTTCTTTGGTTTCTACGGCCTGAAGAACTTGAAGGTCATCTGCTGCGTGTTCCGCAAGGGCAACTGCAAAAGGTACATGTCTATTTATATTATCCATATTTTTGATTGAAAAATCAAGCCTAGATATGAAAGCAAATAAATAAAATAAGACAAGTAAATGCCTTTTTTAAAGAATATCTTGTTTTAATCTTCAAAAGAAACAAAGTAGTAAAATTTTCGTTATTTTTAGACACTAAGTGAGGGCATCACGGGTAAGTGGGGGCCAGAAAGATTATTGAAATCTAAATCTGAGTCCATTTCGGAAAGTTTGATGAAATGATAATGAAACTTTGATTTAGTTCCACTAGATATACCTTGTGCTTTGAATGATGTACGTAGATCATACGTCTTGTTTTAGAGTGCGCGTTCCTTACTTTACTCCACGTAATATGGTTCGACATGATTTCGTTTCAATTTAAAACAACACACAATTACAAAATCCTTTTTCATCCAATTACGAAAGTAAAGCCTAGTTTTGAGCCCATAAATGATACATTTTAGTGGCATTGCGTTGGGACAGTTGTTAAAGTAAGTTTATCATCACGCACGTCACGCAAACGATATGATTTACTGGCCCATAATGTTTTCGAGATTTGTGACTTTATTACTTGGTGCCATAGTTCTAATTAGTTTGAACTTAAAACTGGATCTTTCCTGATATAGTTGTTGCATGGTACGAGTGCGCGTAGCCATTAGTGTAAGCCAATATTTACCGATGTCCGAAGCGTGTTTGTTGATTTCAGCCAACCAAGTATTCTTCACGTGCTCCTTGTGAGCACCGAGGATCAAATCAAGCGGTGGATTTTTCTGGCGAAGTTCGAACTTCAATGGTTCTCCGGTCACTTCCTTCACTTCGACTTCGGGGAGCTAAGACACAGGGGTAACAATTGAAAATATAACTATATAAACAGCAGTAGAAAGAAAATTAAAAGAATTCAATATTTGCCACAATTATGGCCGAATTTTAGATTTAGAGGCACCACATTGTCGAAGATTCACTGATGTAATGAAGACTTCCAAATATAAACCTAGCAGTCAATTGCTCATTGTTAATTATATCCTATGGCTTTTAGGTAATTAATGATTCAGTTATACTAGACATGGGCGTCATTTAAATGTTATTTTCTCTATTACTAGTTTCTATTGTAATAAAAGTTTGAAAACTTAAACTACTTCTTCAAATTACGAAACATTATTTATATTATAGGTTAGTAGTGACAATGTCAAAACGCCCAACTTATTTTGTAAGCTGAAACTTCATTGGAGTAACTCCAAATTTCAAATGGATGTTTTTTAATGCGTTCTATTTCGAGAATCGGTCATACTTTATTTAGAATAGTTGCTGTTTTAATTTAATCTAGTATCTAATAATAATCTAATTTAAAGAATAATAATATTAGTAAAGAACTAGAAGATATANTATGTTTTTTAGTTCGTTTGACTATATTAGGATTTGATAAGGTTGATACAGAACGCCGCTTGAATACGCCATGAAATACTTGAGTTTGATTTATGTGCTTTAGTCAGATTGTGTGTTGAGCAAAATGTAAACCGATGATGTAATAAAAAATAAATTGAAAATTTTGACTTATGTGCTTTAGTCTGCCGACCCTAGAATTGTCGAAGGGAAATGAAGAAAGTCCTGCAAAGAACCTGGAATCAATATGATATTGCTATATCTAAAAATATCGCTTTCTGGCAAAAATGCTAGCGATTTTATTGACTTCACCCACATTAAGAATAATCCAGTCGTTCAAAGTAAATACGTACTGAACGCATCTTCACATACAGAGAAATGAATAGTATTGCGTAGTGAGAAATCGAAGTAAAAACTTAAAAAATTACCTTGATGATATCCTTTAGAACGAAGACAGATCTGTCCTCAGATATCCTCTTGACTTTGCAGACCAAGATCCTCGCTTTGAAGAGGAAAAGATACCGATCCTTGGTCCTGCCTTCCTGGTCGGTGACGGTAAACCAGTCGTGGGTGAGAAGTCTTCCTAGTTTATAGATGTTGCCTCTAAATCCTTCGATGGAGGCTAAGAATTTGTTGTCAGTGGCGCGATTCGGAACGCCAAGAAATAGTTCTAGAGCCTTCTGGAGGTCGTTACAGTCTTCGCCGAGACGTCTCGAATACTTCACTAGTTCCTGAATAAAATGATGCAATTGTTGATTACACGATAAGGAATGAGTATATCAGAGGAAGTGTGAAAGTAGCCCCGGTTATTGACAAATTAAAGAGCGGACGGTTAGCGTGGTATAGACAGGTGATGCATAGAGAGGAGATTCATGTGACTTGATGTATGGAAATGGTAGTGCAAGGTAGAGGGAGAAGAGGTCGACCAAAGAAGACATGGATGGAGTGTGTGAATGACGATATGAGAGCGAGAGAGGAGTGAGTGCTGAGACGACAATGGATAGAGGAGAATGGAATAGAAAATTTGGCTGTGCCGACCCCTCTTAGTGGGATAACGTGGAGACAAAGAAAAAGAAGACGAGCATGAGTAAAGAAAGCTAAGGCAAACAGTAACAAATCAAATGGGTAAAATATGATATTTATTTAACTGCACATGATAAATTCTCTCTTACTATTTTTTATTAACTGAATATTTAAAAAAAACTCGTTCTTACATCGCCTTAATAAAGAAGATTTTTAAACAAAGTCACTGTAAACAGACTGTAATAAACCAAAGGCTTTTACGTCAAATATCAAAGTGGGTTTTGGTGTCTGTAATAACCAAGAACCAGTTGCTTTCAATAAACGGTGTCATGTAGTGGTCCAACTAAAATTTTAGTCATCATAATCGTATCTTAGGTTCAACACCGACCTGTCTGGTTCACCCCCTATCTATCATAAAACTCATTCTATTGCCAAAATGTCTGAAATTATATAATTCTATATCTCATGGTGAATTTACCTTCAGAAGAAGCTGGTAGTCGTTGATCCTTTGTATCGGAAGCTTTAGATGTTCAGTTATACCTTTATCGTCGCCGAGACTGTCTGCTAGATCCTGTAAGTTAACATTTACTAAAACCCAATTCTGACAAGAGAAGTTCGGTTCTGGTGTGATTTTTAAAACATGATCTAGTTAAAAATTAAAAACGACTATAATTTGTGTATCTTTTTAATTTATTTTTAAATGGGTGGACGAGCTCACTGCCCACCTGGTGTTAAGTGGTTACTGAAGCCCATAGACATCTACAACGTAAATGCGCCACCTATCATGAGATATAAGCTCTAAGGTCTCAGTATAGTTACAACGGCTGCCCCGCCCTTCAAACCGAAACGCATTACTGCTTCACGGCAGAAATAGGCAGGGCGGTGGTACCTACCCGTGCGGACTCATGAGACGTCCTATCACCAGTAATAAATGTATATATTTTTTTCCAAAAACAAGAAAATATCTACGAGTTAACTAAAAGTAAGTACCTATCAAATGTGAAATAAAAAGAAAAGATGATTTGCAGCCAGCAACAAATAGAATTCTGGATACCTAAATTGTTTCAAATTACATAATTTTGAAACGTTCCAATTTATATTTAATGTAGACATGTTTTTTTATGTGTGTTACATATGTTTAATGTATAACAATACCGCGCCAAGGATGATGTTTATTTTCGTAATGACCTTGATCAAGAGCGTTAACCTTCTCTTCGCAACGATACTAAAATTAAATTGTCTAAAACTGAATTCTTTTAATTCGGTATACTCGTAAAAATGCGACAAACCGCTGGAAGAATCCGTAAATAGATCTTTCATCAAACAAAGTTATTTGTTTCATGAATCCTGTTCTATAGATATTCAACGCATTTTTTAAAATTTTAAATTCACGTTGATCGCAGTGTTATTGGATTTTATAACCTACTAGCCGTACTCGTCCGCTTCGCTGGGCATTTAAAATTAACATTATTATTTATTGTCATTATTATTAGGGAGTCCAACACTCATATAAATATTAGCCTATCCATTAAGTACATATATTTTCTACATGGATACCAAGTTTCAGGTCAATCGGATGCATGTTTCAGTAGTTATAACGGAACATCCGTAAATACCAACCACTGTAGATTTATATATTAGTATAGATACTTCTAACTTCAATTAAGTTCAATGATTTTTTATTATCTTATTGAACAACCTTTTTTTTATGTTTTTAACACATATGACTGACTGACTCGGTGGTCCCGCAACTGGCGTCCTTGATTGTTGCGCTGAGGGTCGTGGGTTCGATTTCCACATCAGGGAAAGTTTCTTGGATGAACAGATATGTTTGCTCTTTATGTGAGTGTATAATATCTATTTATGTACATATATATTTAAACGCAAATAAGTATGTATGTCAGTCTCTGGTACCCATAACAAGGGGAATCCTAATTTGGGGCCGGATGACCGTGCGTGATTTGTTTCTAGTTATTATTTCATGTGGAAATATTGGTTGTATTTATTTAAATATCCAAATGTAGCTTGAAACTATTGAAACATTTTTGCATGGGTCTTTGGTTTTGTAAAATATATGAAAGAAGTTGAATAGCGTCACACAGCTTAAGATCAATTTGGAATTTAGTGGATTGAGACCATTGTCTTATCCACTATTGTAACTTGCACTGCGCCCCATGGATGAACGTAGCGGTTAGTATGCACGTCGCGGTTTTTTTTCCTAGCTATGTTGATAGCCTTGAGAGGCTATATCAGCGTTGTCCTAGGGTGTAGGTGAGCTCTCGGGGCTCAAACCGGAGGTATTGCTAACATTGGTCCTAGCAATAACAGTGCTTCGCAGAATCTACCACCGGATCGGAATCGCGACCCACTGAGAAGATCCGGCGAGAAACTCAGTGGGCTAACGTCACGGTGCGAGCGATAATATGTACGATCCAACCAACCGTTCCAGAATGTTACGTTGACGCAAAAAACACAGCATGCCCCATTAAATCATCTAATCTCGACGGTTCGCTTAAATTTAAAATAGTGATTTAGATTGAAATCAAAATAAATACATCTAATAAGATATAAATTTTGGGAAATTAAAAGGTGACGTCAACATAATTGAATTTAAGCCAGACGTTGAAATTGGGACACGTTTTAAGTTTATCGAGGCGTCGTAGATTTAAAACAGAATCTTAAGAATGCATATGAATTTACGTTCGTATCCCAAGGTGAGCTAAGAAAATATATATTCTAGTATTATATATTCCGAAGTATCCCTCTTTCACTTATTACAAAAGCGATAGCTCACGTAAAATGAATAGAACAAATACGGACCGCTGTTTTAAGGGACAAAATTATTTAATAGAATATATAACTGAATATGAAAGAAATAACACGTCAAAAATAAGTTTTCTAGTGGATTGGTGCATGAGTTCTACTTAATAATGTTTAATAATTAGAGAGACAATTTGAACTTTAAGATCAAGCTAACTGTATTTTTTTAAAACACGTATTATTTTGGTAACTAGATATTTAATTCGAAACCTAAATTTCTATTCTTGTGGTTGTTTCTAAAGCAACGTGGAAAGGCGACATCATATTCGGGTAAATAGCACAGAAGCTTATCTAAAGAACACAGTTAGATTTTTAATTACCCATTATTTAATAGATAATGCTCAAAAAATAAAGAAGAGTTGCGACCTGTTATGACAACATTTTTAAAATTATGTAGAGACCAAAACTGAGAAAGACTTGAAGCGTTAAAAATATGAATATGAAGATGAATATGAGAATATGAAGTTGCCGATTATTACATCACTATCACGATAATCAATTTCAATTGTTTGTTGATATGGATTTGGTTATAAAGCAATTTTATTTGGCTTTTAATGAAAAGTGTAAACTAATCATAGATAAATAACCAGGAAACCAATAAGGCTTTGCAGATACAGAAATCCATTAACCAATAGACCAGCAAATTTAAAAAGATAGCACTGATGGACTTTAGTCATTAATTCGCCATTCGAAAAATGAAAACTGTCAAAAAATTTAAGAAGATTTAAAGTTATTGTTGGAAAGAGGGAGAGAGAAACTTTTTTGGACATTGCAAGCCTATTTTTCAGCATCCACCAACTATTGATTTCAGTATTAGGTCTTTACTTAGGAAGTTGCCATTTTACAATACTGGCAACTTGTTACGTAAATTACGTGAGGCTGGCAATATATTTTAAGCTCAAACATTCAACCTCAATTGGTTAGTGTTTCGTTTTTACTACATTTGTAACTTATCAATATGGACACGATAAAAATACGAATAATTGTGGGATGCAAGTTCCGTCGCGGTAGAAAAGAATTGGTAGGACCTGTTGTGAGTGATGGGACCTCTTATGAGTCCGCACGGGTAGGTACCACCACCCTGCCTATTTCTGCCGTGAAGCAGTAATGCGCTTCGGTTTGAAGGGCGGGGCAGCCGTTAGTGTGGCCGTAGCCACAAAAAGATAACAAAACATGATAAGTAGGTGCCGCTCTCAACGATGCTGCCAGCTGGATGAACTAAGGTATGCCTTACGTAGCTTAACAGACATAGGAACGAAGGGATTTTGAACCGTATTATCACTTGAGATGAGAAATGGATTCTTTTTTATAATCATAAGTGGTCATCATATTGGTTTGATCCCGGTTCAGCGCGTAAGCAATGCCCCAAACGATAATAATCCCTAAAAAAGTCATGGTCACTGTTGGTCTTCTTCTTCTCAGTCGTGTCACTCTTGACAGAGTGGTCGTGATCGTCATGTAGTGTTGGAAGGGGCAGACTTGATGCGTCTCACGCTGTCGCGCCATCTCTCCCTGCTCGAGGCCATTCTACTGCACTCATTTAGGGGACCTCCCACTGCAGTTTTAATTTGGTCGGTCCACCGCATTGGTGGCCTCCCGCGTTGGTCTAGTGGCAATATAATTAATTACAGCTTCTTATGCGTTTCGGTTTGAAGGGTAGGGCAGCCGTTGTAACTATACTGAGATCTTAGAACTTATATCTCAAGGTGGGTGGCGCATTTACGTTGTAGATGTCCATGGGTTCCAGTAACCACTTAACACCAGGTGGGCTGTGAGTTCGTCCACCCATCTAAGCAATAACATAAAAAAAAGGCATCAGCCTTACTGCGTATGTGTACAAAATTCGACACAATAATGGAGAAGCTGGCGAATCTCCCATCTTTGGTTAGTCGCTCGTCCCCTCTACTTCTATACTACATACAACTCTCGACCCTATGGGAAACAACAAACAGTCTCTAAACAAAAGCAAGGGTTGAAAATTTTACGTCATCCGCGGTTCTCATCAGACCTTCGCCGATAGACTTCGATAATATTTAGAATGTTCGGCTAACTTCTTGACAGGAAAAAAATCTATACCCCGAGAGCTGGTACAAAATGTCATTGAAGAGTTTGTTAGCGTTGACTTCAAAGGAAGACATTGAAAAATTATCAGTGCGCTGGTAGAGAAGCGTCGATACCGTGGGTGCATTTTTTGATTGATAGAAAAAGCAAGAAAATATATTTTTTTAATAATATTTACTAAAGGGCAATTTTGTAGGTAAAGACCAATTTTTTATAAAGTTTTAAATCATAATTACTTGTGTCAGATATATTCAGGTGCTGGTTTTGATGATTTTCAAATTTTTTATGTTGATAGCTATTTCGTCCACAGACCTTATATTCCATAGGTATATGATTTTCCGTGAGAAATTTCACAAAGGGACCGCTAAATAATTAAACTAGAAATTGGCATTTGTAAGTTTTCAACAGAATGCATTGATCAGCCAAGATTTGCTGGCAAATAATCAAAATTCTGAACACTACATTTTCATGTTTGTTTTAAAGTTTATAAAATACCTTCCTAAATAAAACATGCACAATCTGTTTTATTTATTTATTAATTGGGATCTTAGTTTCATTCTGAATAGATAATTAAGGTGTTCCAAAAAACCGCCTAAAAGGTTTGACATTTTCATTCTTTCAGATTATTTACAAAACCCAGAAATAGTTTTGTGTGGTTTTTCCACTGACAGACCTCTTAGTAAGTAATGTTTGGGTAGTTCTCTCACTGGATTAAATAAAGAAAGACTCTAAGCAGCTCATAAGTACCCGTGGAGACTTTTTCTCCTGTTTACGACTAAAGAGAAGTAGGTTATGTCTCAGGGTTGTCATGTCATAGATAAATATAAAAGCAACGATTTCCAGCGCATTTCTCATGTCGACGACGTAAATTTGAAGATTGACAGGTACCGCTATAATAATATATCGAGTTTCAAAAAGTATTTTTAATATGTGCGAGATTTTCATAAGGCCTCTATTGCCTCACCAAGTTTACCTCGAACAAAATATTTATTAATGCGTTCGCTTGACATCATGTGAGTTTTTTATTGGCTACGTAAAGTTTACACCCACTAAATCTATACTCTATACTAGCATATAAATCTACAGTGGTTTTTACGGATGTTCCGTTATAACTACTGAACCGTGCATCCGTTTGACTTGAAACTTGGTATCCATGTAGAAAATACATGTACTTAATGGATAGGCTAATATTTATATGAGTGTTGGACTCCCTAATAATAATAACAATAAATAAGAATGTTAATTTTAAATGCCCAGCTAAGCGGGTGAGTACGGCTATCTTCTTCGAGTACTTCATAAAAAACAAGAATTATTATTCTTGAGAAACAAACAACGTAATCTTAACGTCCAATTGGCGAGAGGTCATTAAAATCGGTCGCTGCGCAAGTACATTATAAACTGCGAATATAATGAGAAAGCCTTGACTCCATTAGCTAGATTCTGAGGATAGAGCTGAATGTGTTATGCCGACAAACACAGGAAGCTTGTGTTTATTTGACTGTTAATTCAAAAGCTATAAAGTAGGTATATGTATATATGTATTTATATTTTTCATTTATTTAGCACAAGATAAAGATATGGTAATTTAGAAATTGTAGTAGTGCTCTTTTTACTGGAGGTAGGACCTCTTGTGAGTCCGCGCGGGTAGGTACCACCACCCTGCCTATTTCTGCCGTGAAGCAGTAATGCGTTTCGGTTTGAAGGGTGGTGCAGCCGTTGTAACTATACTTGAGACCTTAGAACTTATATCTCAAGGTGGGTGGCGCATTAATGTTGTAGATGTCTATGGGTTCTAGTAACCACTTAACACCAGGTGGGCTGTGAGCTCGTCCACCAATCTAAGCAACAAAGTAACAGTGGGCTGATATATATTTCTATAAAAAAACTAACTGATTAATTAAACGGATAATATAATCATATGTACATAGACAGTCTAGAATAAACGGAAAAAGAAACGCTCTTGCTCTCTTCGATTGTCTGGTCCTTAAATGTTCACATAAATATAGGTCAAGGTCATCCGATGGATCAGTAGGAGGCGTCCTCCGCGATCACCTAAGCATCGAATACAAAAAGCGGACAAGCCGAAAAACAACGTTACAACGGACACGAACAAACACCCACGCATCACTGGAAATAAACCAGACGACTCCCGTAACACAACACCGCTACGTAACATTGAATGTTGAAGAAGGAATCACCGATACCAAGCCGTCAACCGTTCTATTTATACGTACACTAATCGAGACGAGAGCTTCGTACCTGTTCGCATCAAGGTATCACAAGAAACACAATCACATCACACACTTCACTCGGACGAGTGGTCGAAGGTCGGATAGCGCTGGAGGGAGCGAGGTGGACGCTGCCGCGGATCCCGAGCGACTGCCCCTCAGCCGGTACCGGACCGAGCGCCGGCTAAACTTAGAACACCACCAAACGATGGATTTCAGTGGATAACGCAATTGCTGAGGTGACGCGCCTGTTATCAATCGGGGAATTCTGACGGTCAACTCCAGCTCGACCTTCAAGGTTGAAAAACAAACCTCAGCGTAAACATCCCTCTTAATTTCTCATTAACAAAATTACACATTAGAAAGGTTTCCTTAAATTCTTTAATGACGACTTTTGTATGCTTTAGACTTTATAGAACGCGGAGGGAGCACGCTTTGTTGGTTCTGCATAACATTAAATTGGTGCTTTATAAACGTTTTTATGTGGAAAAAATGTATTATAAGTGATTGTTCTGAATTAGTTACTAAACATCACGTGCACCGTATGTCTATCTGCTTTCAGAAGTAATAAACGCATAAACTCCAATATGCTTAGTGCGAGTATCTTAACTTCTCGATCGCGTAAAAGTTAACTCAAATTTGTATGAAGTTGAAACAGCGCCCTTAGCGGCAAACGAACTGGTGGTAGGACTTCTTGTGAGTCCGCGCGGGTGGGTACCAACACCCCGCCTATTTCTGCTGTGAAGTAGTAATGCGTTTTGGTTTGAAGGGTGGGGCAGCCGTTGTAACTATACTTGAGACCTTAGAACTTATATCTCAAGGTGGGTGGCGCATTTATGTCGTAGATGTCTATGGGCTCCAGTAACCACTTAACAAGTCAAGGGGTCAAGTGGAAACTACTTCTGAGGGACCTATGTACCAACAGAGTACCTTTTGATAATAACAACAATAACTTGACACTACAGGTTGGTAGGCCTGTGGGATTATCTGACATTTGTCCAAATTAACTGCTGCTTACACAGAAATTTCAAGAATCTCGCACGGGAAATAGGTATTACAAATGATTATGTAGGTGCACAAGTTGTGTTGTGTTGACTTACGATTATTTCTGGATCTGAATCAGCAATGACGAGTTTTTAATGCGTAGGAACACAATATTCTTTTAGCCCACTGGAGTGGACGTTTCATATTGACTGACTACAATTTTAATAATATTTTTCATTCAGTGAACAATTTTCGCCAACAGACTTTTTTTAAATTTAAAATATTTTTATTACTTAATCGTGGCGGAAAAATAGAACCGTTCATTGAGGTGACTCCACTGCCAGGTTTCTTTTTCTAATTGACTTGTAATCGAAATTTATCATGATGAAATCAACTGGCCTAAAGGATAAGACGTCCGGTGCATTTATATCGTGCGATGCGACTGTGCCGGTGTTCGAATCCCGCAGGCGGGTACCAATTTTTCTAATGAAATACGTACTTAACAAATGTTCACGATTGACTTCCACGGTGAAAGAATAACATCGTGTAATAAAAATCAAACCCGCAAAATTATAATGTGCGTAATTACTGGCGATAGGACGTCTTGTGATCCCACACGGGTAGGTACCAACATCCTGCCTATTTCTGCCGCGGCATAGTAAAGCATTTCGGTTTAAAGGTTGTGGCAGCTGTTGTAATGTAAAAATTGAAACTTGAACTCATGTTTCAAGGTGAGCCGATGCATTTATTTTGTTGATGTCCATGAACTCAGGTGACCGGTTAACGTCAGGTGAGCTGTAAGCTCCAATCATCTGAGCAATAAATAAAGGTAAAAGCATCGCTTACTATTTCGTAAAAACAATAATATGAACGATGCAACGTTTAATTAAATCAATCAAAACTGACAAAACAATAGAATCCGGGGATATTGCAGAAAAATAATAAAAAGAGAAAATTTATGACTAAAGAAGAGCCCTACGTTTGCGCCGCTTTTCAAACTGCCAAATTTTTTTTCCTGCCTTTGCTAATAACCTCGAGGGGTTATACTAGATTCACAGAACGAGTAGGTGAGAACTCACGGGGCTTCAACCTGGTGACGTTGCTAACACTAAACCTAGCAAGAGCAGTGCTTCGCAGAATCAACCACCGGAACGGAAATGCGACCCACTGAGAAGATTCGGCGGGAAACTCAGTGGGCTGTGGGTTAGTTTACTCGCCGAGCCCTTCGTCCCAAGCGACGGGTTCGACGAGAACGATGACCGGTGCTTGAGGTACCTAAAAGCATTGCAAGTAGATCGGGAGGATCAGAAACCGGCAGGTACGCCTGCTGCCAATATACGATAGGGATTAGTAAGAACTAATTTGGTCAAACCACACAGTCGCTTAAAACTATCAGTCTGAATGTTATTTGATAACGAAGTGTTCGGAGTGAAACAAATCATGGCTCGCAGGATTGTTGTTATCATCGTTCATAGACTAGAGCTACTGCAAAATTTTATCGAAATTCGTTTTACAGTAAAATAAGTTGGCACTGTTAGCTACATATGTTTCGTGTCGAATCTGACAGCTCTTTGCTACGCTCTTGAACAATAAAAAGCTCGCACGGCCTTGCTCGATAATCTATATATTATTAAGTGAAGCAAAAACTTTTCTTATTACTTATAGTCTGTGGTCAAATTGAGAATAGATTAAATATTGTTTGTCTTTAATTTAATATTTGTCTAAAGTGTAGTCTTGGCGTTATCTGTGATTATAGAAGTATTTTATTTGATAACAGAGTCTTAATGGTGTACAAACTTATAATTTCAATTAATTCGATCGAATCAATCGAATCGGATCGATCGAACGTACGTATCTAAACAAACCGCCCTTTTTATTGCTGTTAAAGATATATGATTGGGAACCCCCTCTTGTTGAGATTACCCTAGCACGTTGATACCGACACTCACGAAGGCATAGTCTGGCCGCTATAAAGTGTTCATAAAGCCTCGTTTGAGGAGGGCGACTTTCTATACGAAGGAATGATCTCCTCTAATTTCGCAGTATTTATTAATTTGTATACTACAGCCTGCTTGGTATTATAGGAAACAGTCTCGCGGTACAGTGTAAAGAATCTGATATTTATTCTAAGACATGACTTTTATTCACGTTTTTAAAAAACGAAATGTCTAAAAGTATCTCTCCGATGGACTTTAAATTTAGTAGTATTAGACACTGCAATGTAAGCGCTCATTGAAATCGGATACTACGTAAATTCGATCCAGGATGGATCGTTTTTATCTATCATCACATACACAATGATGACCACGACCACTCTGTCAAGGGTGCAAGTAACTGAGAAGAAGAAATCGCATACTTACTATAGTGACTGTTTCTATAGCAATGGTAGTTTACGGACTAAAGAGTGGTTGGTACAAGTGACGCTCCATTCCGGGAAATTACAACGTGTTCCATTATTTTTGAGTTAGAAATTGAACGTCAGTGAAATCGGGACGATAGTCTGGTAATATGTAGCGATTGTTCTACTCAGAAAAGTACCTTTACTTTGAGAACCGCAACGCATAGCCACAGAAATAGGTACAGTGATAGCACCAGCCTGTGAATGCACGCAATGCACCCATTACCAGTATTTAAAAAGCTCGACTCTGTGAGATTACATGACTCCCGGCTACTGAGTGACTTCGAAATTTAATTGCCTAAAACTCGAGACTATAAATAACAAATTAGTTGTTACAAAACGTAGCCCACTGAATTTCTCGCCGAATCTTCTCGGTGGGTTGCCATTTCAAACCGGTGGTAGATTTAACGAAGCGCTGCCTTTGCGAGGGCTAATTCACCAGGGCGAGTCCGGTGAACTCGACCACATGTTCGGTGAAGCTAGTATTACTCTTTGAGGCTACTAGCATAGGTAGGAAAAAAAACGCTCAATCAAAATGGAAACCCTTGTCCAAATTTTATTGTTTTACCAAATTCTACGGTGCCTACTTCCAAGAGGAATCACTTGGATATTCCAAAAGGTGAGCATTAGATAAGAGACTATTCCCCCAAAATCCAATCAATTCTTGCAATCGACGTCTAATATTAAAATGTTATCGTTGTCGAGTTATTCAGGCGATCGGCCTCATTCTGACGCGAGCCGACAGAGATCGCGCCGAGGTGCGGCCGGCACGCAAACTATTCTGGTTCTTGGCGCGATGCCCAGTTTAAAAACGCCTTCCAATATCACGGCGAAATGATGGAACGTTTTGCGGATTTTTACGATGAGCTTTACCGTCTGGATTGCTTTTTGATATCTTTGACTAATACGATGGTAAATGACGGTAAAGTTCATAAGTGGTTGATTCGTGGAGGGGAGCTCATTCCAAAGCCGGATGGTACGTTTTTTTTATTTATTGCTGAGATGGATGGACGAGCTCACATTCCACCTGGTGTTAAGTGGTTACTGGAACCCATAGACATCTACAACGTAAATGCGCCACCCACCTTGAGATATAAGTTCTAAGGTCTTAGTATAGTTACAACGGCTGTCCCACCCTTCAAACCGAAACGCATTACTGCTTCACGGCAGAAATAGGCAGGGCGGTGGTACCTACCCGTGCGGACTCACAAGAGGTCCTACCATCAGTAATACGTGGCAAAAATGATCTCTGGAAACGCACTGTGGATGAACGCAGTGGCTCCAGGTAGTATGGATGAACATTACTCCGGTGGCGGGTGGTGCGATAGTAAAAACGAGATGATGGTGTCATCTCAAACAATTCCTCGGTACGTTTGTAGGCAGCGGCTCGGCTCTGTCCCTGGCATTGCTGACGTCCATGAGCAACGGTAACCACTTACCATCCGGTGGGCCGTATGCTCGTCTACCTGTTCGGGCAATAAATAAATAAAAAAGATTATCCCGTCCAGCCTAATCTAATTGTAGTTTTGGAAGATTTATTTAATTCATCTTAATGATCTGATCATTTTGAGCCCAAGACCTATTGAACGTTAAGCGGTGGCTGGATCCATGAACAGCATTGTGATTGTCAGGGCCCCTGTCCTATCCTCGCATTAGAATTGCATGATAACTTTATAACAACATCAGGTAGTACAGATGATATAAGAAGATATACTAAAGGCCTCATTACTGGTGGTAGGGGTATTGTAAGCCCAGATTCCAACATCTTTCTTTCACGAAGCAACCATGTGTTCTGGCTAACAACCACTCAACAAACGTACACAAAGGGAAACAACATATTTTGTGAAATTTTACTTTTATCTATGTCTATACTAATATTATAAAGAGGAAAGATTTGTTTGTTTGTTTGTATTGAATAGGCACCGAAACAACTGAACCGAATTGAAAAATTCTTTCACTGCTTGGAAGCTACACTATTCCCAAGCGACATAGGCTATAATAGTCTTTTTTGAAAAAAATTAGGGATCCTTACTAAAACTCCAATAATGTAACCCAAGGTGTAAAAAAATACCTAAAACTGACGGATAAGCAATAGACTATTGATGATAGAATAAAATAATGTACTACGACATTGTAGAACACATTACTAATTACAAAAAGTATCGGGACCGCATAATGTCTAACTATTATAGTTATGCCGCAATAAGTGTTCTTTTATTTAAAAAAATAAACATAAACGTCCAATATCGTTGAAGTTTTTATTCAAGACCCGAGCGGAGCCGGAGCGGGCTGCTAGTGTACTAATAATCTTCGATCGTTCTAATATTATTTTATTTAATCTGATTGAATTTGACTATTTAGGTCCATCGTGCGACATGACAAAAAAAAGTTTCAAAAAATTAAGTTTTTCATTTCGGAAAATATTATCATCACGCTAATATAAATTATATTACTGTACTTAACACGATTTTATTTGAAAATATTTCAAACTACCAGTTCCATCTGTTTGAACTATCTGATAATAATTTGTAAGAGTTTCCAAAGCGATTTAACAAGTTTAGTTCTTCTGAAACATTGTAGATGGCGTATGCTTGATTCGTTCTAGTTTTAATTTACACATCATCTTTCTATATTCACTTTCAGTTTCAGGAATCGTGTATCTTTTCAAATGCTAATTTAAAATAAACTGGATAGATGGCGTTGATATACAAAAATTTATAACTAGGAATAATAGATGGCGTTATCACAATGAAGACTATATTATATTACTAGATCTTTCATGAAGACTGAAATATGGCGTTATCGTTAATTTAATATCAATAGGTCTCGTCCGTAAAGACTTTATGCTGTTTAATATTTGCATTTATAATTATTTTTATTGTTGCTAAAAATTCCAATTAATGACTCGAGCGTGTACGTAAATCTGAAGATTCACTTGTCAAGACTGACCTGAAAGTATTTCTTCACGACTGGATCGTTAGCTAGAAGATACTGGGCTCTTGGCTCGTCGCGGCAGTAAGCGACGTGCTTGTCGAACTCCCGCTCCATGCGAAGAAGCGCTCTTCCTAGCATTCGAGGCTCACCAGCATAGTACTTAATGCCTTCAAGAAGAACGCTGTGAAAAAGTTATACGGAATCAACAAGGAATTGAATCTTTCAATCTTAAGCTGTACAAATAGACACTAGCCTACCCTTAAGGTCCTACTACCTTTGAGAGAAAAAGGAACGTACCATACTCAGAATTATTAAAGCCCTGTTTGAAGAAGGACATTTCATAGCACACGGAAAAATACTCCCAGAGGAGCTGTGCATATTAGAGCCCGATGGTGTGTGGGGAAAATTAGCACTTTCATATACAGTTAACGAATGTTTGATGGTGAGCAGATTGTTTTCCGTTTGAATTTTGAACAAAAATGGATACTTGCTGCATTGGCAGGGCTCAAAAGTTGAGCCTTTTCTTTATTATCTCTATTATCAATACAATAGAGACAGCCTTTTGAGCCCGTATTGGTTGATACCACCTTATAGCTAAAATCTACCGTGAAGTTATTATGTTTTCAGGCTAGTAGCTTCAAAGGGCACACAAAAGCACGTCATTACGGATCTTCCCGATCCATTGACGGTGCTTTTAGGTACCTCAAGCACCGGTCGCCGTCTTCGCCGAACCCGTTGCTTGCGACGAAGGGCTCGGCGAATAAATTAACCCACAGACACAGCCCACTGAGTTTCTCACCGGATCTTCTCAGTGGGTCGCATTTCTGTTCCGGTGGCAGATTCTGCGAAGCACTGCTCTTGCTAGGGCCAGAGTTAGCAACACCTCTGGTTTAAACCCCGAGAGCTCACCTATATGCTAGAGTAACGTTTACATATCCTCTCAAAGCTATCGGCATAGGTAGAAGAAAAAAGGCACGCAAAGGAATTGATATAACGCTCCTAAGGCTAAAAGTTGGCGGCAGTCTACGTCTTGAGGATTAATCGGCCTTATAGCCCTTCAAATTCCAATAAGAAAAAACAAACATACGTATTATGAAACTCGCAGATCTGCCTGAAGTTGGAGAATAACAGTTCACGATTATCGAAGACCGGTTTCGGTGCGGTGGCCTTGTCGATGGGCTTCATGTACCGGGAAACGACCTGCTGCATATCTCTCCCGAACTCCTCTTCCGTCTCGATCAGTTCGCGAACCACGGCCCTGAAATGAATTTTTATTTACCTGAATTTTTGTTTATTTTTTGTATAATATAAGTTATTGTTAATGTTTGTCTGACCCGTCGTTTTCTCAGCTTTTGAATATCTCATGTTAGATCCCATTGATTTGTAACATTTCAAGTGATACGGTTTATTTAATAATGTGACAGTTTCAGATTTACAAAATTAGCCTTCGGTGGGTGGCGAGTGAGTAAAAAAGAAAAATTGGGAGTGTATGATGGATGAACAATAGTCACAACGAGGCGTAGCAGACTTTTATTCAATTTAGTGAATAAAATTTTTTATTACTTGAATTTTGTTGAATTTTAATTTCAATTTAGTTCCTACAGTATGTATAAATGTGTAGTAATACAAAAATATTTATTTTAGAATCAAAAGTAAATCAATTTCGTCGTAATTTTAAAAGGATTATGTGGTAATGTTTTAGGAATTGTTTGTAATAATAAATCTATTAATAAATTCGCGATTGGTGAGTTCAAGATCGAGTTGAAAATTAAAGGTACGGACTTATGCAATCGCACCGACCAAATATTTGTAATTTTTCAATCAACAACATTTAATTTATTGGCGCGTTGATGATTACTGCTAAGACGGTAAAATGATAAACATTTCAATAAATTACGAGAATTACCTCAGTGACTCAGTGTGCTAGCATTCGAAAGATATGCCAAGAGTGGTGGGCGAGTGTGAATGAATGGAATTGTGAAAAGACCATGAAGTAGTTTGCTTTTAGCGAAACTTCTTTAACCGGATTTTTTAAGTTCATCGTTAATATTTGTATTTGAAACCTAAACTTGGCGGAAATAACTGTTATTGAACCGTAATCAACTAGTTTGTTTCATAATATGAATAAAATAAGAGGACCCCTAGAAAGGTAAATGGAGTGGTGCTCTACGTAGATTTTTTTTCTTCTAAAAACGAAAGGCGCTGCCGCTTTCAATCATCAAAATAAATAAATTAATAAATAAACATTTCACGCAGATTACGCCGTAAAGCTGGTTTGGATAAACTATTTGCCATTCTAAGCTTATCTTAATAGAGGTCTAGCCTCGCCTTCAAGTGGTCATCGTCCAACAATTGTCCGACTTGAACATCAACAGATGGTAGGTCTTTTTGTGAGTTCACATCGGTTAGTAATACACAACATACATTTTATTTTATTAAATACATTTTATTATATTGCAATAGATTAGCAATGGGAACAGTATTACCATCTGCAAGCTTACTTTGCTAAAAAAGACTTAATGTAAAGCAGGGATTCCCAAACTTATTTTGTCTACTGCCCACTTTGAGAATAAATTATTTTTTAGCGCCCCCTTTTTTAACCTACTTAAAAACCACTATAGCTCATTCGGTGTCTAAGAGTCCTCCTAGATGAAATCACAAATCGCCTCCCAAGCCTCTACACAACGCCCCTATTTTTTTCTGGGTGTCTTACCGCCCCCCTTTAGGCCTGCAGCGCCCACAAGGGGGCGTTATCGCCCACTTTGGGAAAGGCTGATGTAAAGTAACAAATTATCGCTCGTAGACACAACGGCCGGATGCTATCAAATAACTGTTTGGCAACAAACAGGACGGTAACGAGACAAGTGCTGATCTAATTGGGCGTTTGTATGATTTATTAATCGAACGCATATGTTGCGCTTACATACTGTGGATATTTCAAGCCTCACTCAAATTTTGGCTCTTTCACGAATTTCGATTGGCAAATGGTTTATCTTGACGACATACATGCGATCAAGAAACTTTGTGTATTTTGGAAATGGAAGCCAGCTCTAATTAAAAAAATAAACAACTTTTACAGGCGTAAGTACGACTCTTCATAAAATTTCTCAAAATTCACCTTTTCATTGCGTTTTCACAGAATTTCACAAAATTCTCTATAGATTTAAGAAATATGTCAAGAACCATTTGCGTTACAATTGATAATATGAAGTAACAGATTATTTATTAGATGGCCCTTAATGAAAATGTGACGTTTGAATCCGATGTTTTCATATTCTTATTTTAATTATTGCTTATTGTGTAGGATTACTTTTTTTTATTACTTAGATGGGTGGACGAGCTCATAGCCCACCTGGTGTTAAGTGGCTACTGGAGCTTATCGACATCTACAACGTAAATGCGCCACCCACCTTGAGATATAAGTTCTAAGGTCTCAAGTATAGTTACAACAGCTGCCCAACCCTTCAAGCCGAAACACATTACTGCTTCACGGCAGAAATAGGCAGAGTGATGGTACCTACCCGTGCGGACTCACAAGAAGCCCTACCACCAGTTACATTATATTTTTGTAATGTAACTTGAAAAAAAGTTATTTGGGCTTCTTTAAAAATACAAGATGACAATAAAAAGAGACAAGCCCGCTCAGTTTGTTTCACCGGCTATTTTCAGGTTTGTGGACTCTTTTTGGGACACCTACATTTCATGACATTAAATTCGAAATTTATTATTCTGAATTTGAAGAAGACAGTCCATTTTTAGCGTCTCTTTTCCATAATTTCACCAGTCGCACTACCCAAAAATGAAAATTAAGGAAACGTGAAACAACACATGGCCGGACAAGAAAAAAACGTAAAACCTGATTATAAAATTCTGAATGCGGTAAAATAAATTACTCATACTTTTAATTCAACAGAAAACATTTAAACATTATTTGTTAAAATTATTACATGACCAAAATCATTTTCTACCTACACAACCTTAACTTTTTTAGGAATTAGCGAAACAAAAATAATTAGATAAATCAGGAAACAGATAGTAATGAGATGAAGTTTTACATTTGGCATTGTCTTACTATTGAAGCTTTAAATGTAATAGCAGTCACTTCAGGTGTAGGTGCAACCTGACAGTTTGCCAAAACACTCTAAATTCTTGTTGTGTATTACAGTACACGCCGTGGCATTCGACTGCTGTCCCAAACAAAGTCGTAACGCTATGTACAAAATGAAGATTGATCGGGACATAACAGCTTTTCTTATGATTTTTACGATATTATGACATGAATCAGGAGATCCTGGTTTTTTTTTTCGGGTAAGGAATCGAACCTCCTACGAGGTCCCCACGCCTAGGGGGCGCGCGGGGTATGTGGGACTGGTCCGCGACTGCAAGATCCGATCTCCGTCCGGGGTCAGAACCCGGTCAGAGTAGGGGGCTTTCCGCGGTCAACACTACAACCAGACGGGAGATCCTGGCTACCTCAAGTTATTACCTTTTCTCTGTCGTGCAATTCACTCTTAACTAATGTGTATTTTGTTTTGTAAATTTCTCTAGGCCTAAGGTATGAGGAGACGGTGTATTCATATTGAATTGTGCGACTATGCTGGGTCTCCAAATTTTCCAAACAGGTATCAATTTTGAATACGTACTGAACGCGTCATTGTCACGACGTATTTCAATGACGAGGCAATAAAGTATAATTAAAAAAAAAGAGGCATAATTATATGTTTGCGAAACCAGTTAATAGGCCTTTATTCTTGTCAGCTCGCACGGGTGGGTATCAGCTTCCTTTTTTTTTTTTCGGGTAGAGGGCCGAACCTCCTACGAGGTCCCCACGCAAAAGGGGCCCGCGGGGTATGTGAGACTCAACGATCTGCATGGTGTTGTGAGCAGACCGCGGGCCCAAGAATTTTAGAGCCCACCCACTAAACGACTCCCCTGCACTCTTACACCGGACGTCCGATCCCCTCCGAGGTCAGAACCCGGATGAGGTAGGGGGTTACCGCGGTCAACACTACAACCAGACGGCGCGGCTCAACCCAAGGACGCCCGGCCGACGGAGCCTTCGAGGCGGGGTATCAGCATCCTGCCTATTCCTACTTCGAAGTAGTCGTGTGTTAAGTTTAATATACACAGGCACAATTAATAAACATTACAGCTAAGACTTCGATTCAAACTACACGATTGCTCTCATTTTATGATGTTTACATACACAACGGGGCCGCCTTTATACTATTCAATTGAGATTTGGAGCTCATGACTCAAAACCTCAAGACGGATGGCGGCATTCGCGTCGCGATGTCCACGGGCTGTGCCAACACCAGGTCGGCCGTGAGGTCATCAAACTCCCTATGGGGGGACTAGTTAGTAAGGCTAAACGTAAAATTAGCTAGAAGAAGCTAAATTGTACAAAAATAACGAATAAAGTGTCAACAGTAAATAAGATTAATTAAGCATTCCTCTTTAATCTTAACTTCAACATTTAAGTAGGTTAACAAATCAACTCATTTCCCTGTAGTATAATTTGGCAGTTAGAATACATTCATCAAGTCATAATGAGCATCCAGTGGCCCTTTATTTTTCCATACATCACTTTAATTACGGCTATAACAACAAAAAGGTTACACTTCTTGACGGTTTTTAATCGTAGAGCTTATTTTTATGGTGCAAATCACCAAAATATTTTGTTTCTTTTAAAATTTCCGTGTAAGGATTAGTTGTGATATATTATAGTCGATATTTTAATACAGTATACAAATCTGTGCAGCCTTTTTAATATTAGGACTTGGAATAATAAGAACTGTCGCTAAACATCATTAAAATTTGAGTTGCGAGATCGTTTATCAACTTTTTTATTTTTATTTCTTAGATGATTTGAAGTCGTCGTAGCCTAAAGGATAAGACGTCCGGTGCATTCGTATCGAGCGATGCAATGGTGTTCGAATCCCGCAGGCGGGTACCAATTTTTCTAATGAAATACGTACTTAACAAGTGTTCACGATTGACTTCCACGGTGAAGGGATAACATCGTGTAATAAAAATCAAACTCGCAAAATTATAATTTGCGTAATTACTGGTGGTAGGACCTCTTGTGAGTCCGCACGGGTAGGTACCACCACCCCGCCTATTTCTGCCGTGAAGCAGTAATGCGTTTCGGTTTGAAGGGTGGGGTAGCCGTTGTAACTATACTGATACCTTAGAACTTATATCTCAAGGTGGGTGGCGCATTTACGTCGTAGATGTCTATGGGCTCCAGTAACCACTTAACACCAGGCGGGCTGTGAGTTCGTCCACCCATCTAAGAAAAAAAAAAGATGAATGGACGAGCACACGGCCCACCTCGTGTTGAGTGGTTACCAGTCAATTACGTCAACACTGTAAATACCGCTACCCAACTTGAGACATGAGTTCTAAGTCTCAATTTGACAGTACAACGGCTGCCCCATCTTTCAAACCGAAACGCATTACTGCTTCACGGCAGAAATATACAGGGTGGTGGTACCTACCCGTACGGACTCACAAGACGTCCCATTATCAGTAGAACTTACGTCGTTCTACTATATTTAATGATGATACAGTAGAAAACAAACTGTTCCCTTCAAACTGGAATGCGCAACTGGTTTGCCGTCGAGATAGGCACGTTAGTGATGACAACTCATGCGGACTTTCCGGTCTCCGTCCTCGCCGGACCTGTCGCTTGCGACGAAGGGCTCGACAAGTGAATTAACCATACAGCACACAGCCCATTGAGGTTCTCACCGGATCTTCTCAGTGGGTCGCGTTTCCGATCCGGTGGTAGATTTAGTGAAACACTGCTCTTGCTAGGGCCAGTGTTAGCAACACTCCCGGGTCCTCCCCGTGAGCTCACCTACACGTCAAGGCGAAGCTGAAATAGCCTCTCAAGGCTATCAGCACAGATAGGAAGAAAAAAAAGCGGACTCATAACATTTCATAACACCAATCCGCTTCACGGTAGGCAGCGGCTTGGCTCTACCCCTGGCATTGCTGAAGTCCGCGGGCGACGTTAACTACTCACCATCAGGTGGGCTGTAAACTCGTCTGCCCACAAGGGCAAAAAAAAAACACTGGTTCTAAAAAAACCGTCATCAAATTGGCGCGTGCTTGGTTTCACTGCCCGCTACTGTCACTGTATTTTATTTTATTGCTTTTGAAAAATCAAAACATGTTGTCAGTCACGTAACGAAAATGAGGTGTGTGTAATAAGGAAATGAAGCAAATTAAGGGTGCCGAGCCCTTTATGACTTGAACCTTCGCGTAAACCTTGGTATCTGTTGACAATGTGCTGTCTGGTTTAGGGTTGGCAACTGCTAGTAAGGAAATTATTATTTCGAGTATTATCGTTTCATCAGCTGTAAGAGATAAAGAGAAAAAAAGAGTTGAGAGGAATTCTAAGCGACAGGTAGATTAGCTATAGCATCAGTGTATTGCTGATACACGTGAGCGACCAAAAAAAATTTCTAGGTAAGCTAAGTAATGCTAGTAATGAAGAGAAGTGTGAAGAGTAGTGGCGAAACAGGTGTGACAGTTTTGTACATGGTGCTTAATAGCCCCTCATCAAAATATGCTATTGTATTCGGCGGTGGGAAGCATTATCGAGTGGTGTATAACGAATGATGTTCTGAGAGGGCATTTGCTCCATCAAAAAAAAGCATGCATCTGTCAACTTAGTTAAATAACTTTAGAAATAACAACTGATTACTTCTTAACAATATCTGATTCATCCGATCGATCCGATCGTCATTTTTATTAGTGTCAACGTCACGACATTACAACTATAAGTATTAAAGGTAAAAAATAGAAGAAAAATAAATTAACAAATACTAGACGAGGTATAGGAAATGAAATAATAACATTTTCTTAGGTTTTTACGACTCGTCGATAGGTATTCCGAAAAGAAATTGGAGTTTTTTGTTTTTTATTTAAATTAATTCTCAATGTGACGTTTCGAAAAGTGGTTACTATCTGAAGTTAAGTTAAATTAAGTTAAGGCTTTAGTAATCAAGGATTCCAGATGACCACGACTACTCTGCCAAGAGTAACCGACTATATTATTATGGTGTTGAAGTTAAAATAATAACATCAGTGTACAATTAATAGAATTTCAAAAGATTTTCATCTGATTAAAAAGCATATATTTGTTTAAGTTAGGCACGTATTTATAATCTTGATAAAATACTCGGGACGATTTAAAAATATATATTATACGAATTGAACTGTCAAAACATGCAAACGAAAAACATATCTTACATAACTAAGTTGGCAACCTTAATTTAATCTGACGCTTACGACAATTCATTAGCGAAAATGCAAGTCTTTACTGCGCGAATATTTTTGGCGTGTGCTCGCTCCCGTGGATTACAAAGTTGCTGGACGAAAGATTTTCATCAATACGCATATATTATTATAATTAACAGCCGGTTCGACCCAATAGCCGTAGGGTTGTTGACTTGACCTATTTTAAAGTTTGCGGTTAGCGGTAGGCGGCGGCTCGGCTGTGCTGGCGTCCATGAGCGACGGTAACCACTTACCATCTAGTGAACCGTGTACTGAACTGTATACAAGGGAAATAAAACAAAAATGTTTTTTTTGTGCACACTAAAAATGTATGAATAACAAAAAAAATGAAGTGAATCGCTGAAAAGGTTCAGGGATTGAAAAAAAAAAAAAAAGGGATCGATTTGGACTCTGATGGCCGTCGTAGATTGTAATGATTCTCCGTCGACTGTCAAACTTAAATGATATCATAATCTTGTTTCTGAATTATTTCTTAATCTGTTGCAAACCCGTTTAGAAGCGTTTTAAGACTGACCTCGTACCTCAATCTTCTATGTCAACTGAAAAGCAATTAGGTGTTTAGGTGTTCCGGTTTCGCCAACTTTTTGAGTAAATATCTGCCAGTAGCCTCGAGGGAGTATTCTAGCTTTATCTTGATTAGTGGACGAGCTCACGGGGCTCAGCAAGAATTTGCTAAAACCTGCCGTAGCAAGAGCTGAATCTGCCACCGGTACGAAATCGCGACCCACCGAGAATATCCGACGAGACACTTGGAGCGTTGTGTCTAATTGGCACTTCAACCAATTTAATTAAAACTTCGACTCATCGAATTCCATACGTGGACGGCAATTCACACGCTGATGTTCCCAGTCTTTTAACAGCGGCATACGAAGTTGATAATTGAACATTGCAAAAATTCTGACCAGAGAAGCACACGCGAAATTTATTTTAAAAAAAGATCAAAGGAGTTTCTGTCGTGAAAGATTTTAATCGCAAAGTTCACTGATCCACATTTTACAGTTACGAGTATGTCAACCAACAATAAAATATGAAAAAGCACATAACTCCTCACGCGAACGCTCCGAGTGGTCCTTTGATGATGCCAAAGTGAAGTCAACCTTGTTTCTCGGTGATTATGACGAAGATTTACGAACCGTTTCGGTGTGTTACCCATTTGGTAAAGTGATACGTTGAAAGTAATATATCATTTGGGAGCGGCTATATGTGTTCATTACCGAAACAAAAATCAAGGCAGAGCTTATAATTCATTTTATATTATCATGTTTATTGGTCAAGCCGAGAACCGAATGAAGTATAAGACGATTGTACAAGGAGCCACGAAGACGTTTCAAGGACATGACCTTCCTGCCGCCATCTACCTTTAGATATAAGTTCTAAGGTCTCAGTATAGTTACAACGGCTGCCCCACCCTTCAAACCGACACGCATTACTGCTTCACGGCAGAAATAAGCGGGGTGGTGGTACCTACCCGCGCGGACTCACAAGACGTCCTACCACCAGTGATTACACAAATTCTAATTTTGCGTATTTGATTTTTATTACACGATGTTATTCTTTCACCGTGGAAGTCAATCGTGAACATTTGATAAGTACGTATTTCATTAGAAAAATTGGTACCCGCCCGGGATTCGAACACTGTTGCGTCGCTACATACGAATGCACCGGACGCCTTATCCTTTAGGCTACAACGACTTCAAATTCTTTATAATACAACCACCCACCTTTATAATAATGTAATCTAGAGAAGTAATATCTTGAACTTAATGCCATCTTGAAACTCGAGATTCCAGTTTCAATTGTGGCTGACGAAATATGGCCGCGTGATTTCTTCGCCACATAATGGCGGTGCCTATGCGCGCAGGAGCATTTTCAACAATATAGCGCTTAGATAATTATTACAGGTGGTAGGACCTCTTGAGAGTCCGCGCGTGTAGGTACCACCACCCTGCCTATTTCTGCAGTGAAGCAGTAATGCGTTTCGGTTTGAAGGGCGGGGCAGCCGTTGTAACTATACTTGACCACTTAACACCAGGTGGGCTGTGAGCTCGCCCACCCATAATATAAAATAAAAAAAAGTTATAGCTCACTGTCGCCTGGCAGCGAGGGCAGTCTGATCATCCTCCGATGTCTGCTTCTCGTGCAGCACGCTAGCCGGCACCAGACCCTGTCGCGTCGTTATCTCGCCACCGCTGACGTCTTCTATCACACGCACTAGCCATCTGGAAGTAAAAAAAAGCATCGAATGAATGAAAGAAATAAACAGATCGTTTATTATCTAGAAACTTCAAAACTTCGTAGTTTCAAGAAAAAATTAAGAAGAAATCAAAATTTAATCTGTTCAGATTTTTTAAGTTTTAAACCTAAATATTTTATGTTAGACAGAGCACAGATTATAATTCGCTGCATATCTATATATTAATACGTGAAGCAAAAACTTTGTATCCCTTTTTACGAAAATTGCGCGGACGGAGGAGTATGAAATTTTCCACACGTATAAAGAATATAGAGAAGATAATGCTAATATTTTTTTAAAATAATGCATAAAAGATACATTAAATCAATAAAAAATACATTATACACAATACCATGTATTTGACACACACACATATACTCTTTGTTTATTGTCAAACTTTTGTTATTGCTTAGTCTATAGTCAAATTGAGAATAGGTTAGTATTGTTTATCTTTAATATTACGAGTATTTGTCTAAAGTGTAGTCTTGGCGAAATCTGTAACAATAGGACCTTAATAATGTTGAAACTTATAATTTCAATTCATTATAGTCGAATTTCGACTACTGCGGGACCACTAGTATTAAATAATTACGTCAATGTTGAATTCCATTATATAATATTTCTATGGCAAAATTTGCTTCAAGAATGGAACTTTTATTTCTGATAATATATTTAATTTTACTAACCTAAATAATTTACTTAAGACCAATATTAACTGAAATTAAATATTCTTCACTTAGACACATCTACACAAGATATTAAAAAAAAGACAATTTCACGGCGATCCATTCTCACAAAGATAGTACAATACAAAATTAACAAAACACAGTGGCCAGAAAAAAAACAACCTAAGTCCGCAGAGAATAGCAGCGAATTTCTAAAAATAATTTCTGTACTAATATTTACATGGAAACTACGGCACAAAGTCAATGTACCTACACGTGACCTAAAAATCATTTTAATGCTTGTCCCTATTTCCACAGTCCACGAAACTCGTCGCTGTCAATCTTTATAAGAGGAAGTGACGTGGCCGGGTCAATGACCGGCGGGTCGACGAACTAGACTGCCTAGATCCAAGTCTAGATTTTAATAGAGCAATCAATGTCAACTGCGCTACAAGAACTGTTTATTATCGAGGGAAATGTTCTCCCGCAATACCCTCTTTCACACACTCACTCCAAGTCAATATGCCCCCTCCTTACATTGCCTCACATCGCGATGACTCAATTGACGTTAATAAATCTTTTCGATTTTCCCTAATTTACAGTGGTTCAAATAATTGTAATGTTAAATGTCAAATATTTTTTTTATTCTGCCCATGAGGGGTCTAATTAATTATATAGCAAATATGGTGGTAGGACCTCTTGTGAGTCCGCGCGGGTAGGTACCGCCACCCTGCCTATTTCTGCCGTGAAGCAGTAATGCGTTTCGGTTTGAAGGGTGGGGCAGCCGTTGTAATTATACTTGAGACCTCAGAGCTCATATCTCAAGGTGGGTGGCGTATTTACGTCGTAGATGTGTATGGGCTCCAGTAACCACTTAGCACCAGGGCTGTGAGCTCGTCCATCCAGAACAGCAAAAAAAAAAGAAAAAATTTTTTTTGTGCATGATGTCCATAGTCCCTATATGGAACAACGGTGAAATTGCAAAACTCAAACCTACTACTGACCTTCTCACATGCTAGCCATTTCAATCGATATACCAACACGAACCAAGCTCTAATATTATTAAATTCTCGACGTAAAATATAGCAGCCGTCAAAACGAAGCAATCATAAAAATGTTATAACACATATTTAAAAGAAGTAGGAGACCGATTTTGCTTAAACACAAAGATACAGATTACCATTATAAATGTTCTACCTGAATGTGTCTTTTAATCGTAACAAGCGGCCCGCTCCGGCTCCGCTCGGGTCTTTAACAAAAATTTCAACGATATTTGATGTTGTTTTATTTTTTTAAATAAAAGAACACTTATTGCGGCATAACTATAATACTTAGACATGTGCTGTCGCGACACTTTTTCTAAATAAAAATGTGTTCTACAAAGTCGTAGTACATTATTTTATTCTATCATCAATAGTTTTCGCAGGGCACGCGATGTAAAGAATATTTTAGGTAATTTCTTTACACCTTGGGTTACATTATTGGAGTTTTGGTAAGGGTCCGTATTTTTTTTCCAAAAAAGATTATGCCTATGTCATTTGGGAATAATGTAGCTTCCAAACAGTGAAAGAATTTTTCAAATCGGTTCAGTAGTTTCGGAGCCTATTCAATACAAACAAACAAACAGATCTTTTCTCTTTATAATATTATAGTATAGATAACATTGTTGTTTTAAATTGTTTGCCCGCCTCATTTGTATTCGCACGCTTCCTTGTAAACGTTCGAATTATGTCGTGTTTTTATTTTATTATCGTTCATTTATAATTGGTAACGACGCGGTAAATCGATGGAATGCGCGCTTTGAAGTTCGTCTGAATTTATTATCATTATAGTCCGAATAAAGAATTCGCACACTAGTTACAATTTGTCTTATATTATATCATCATCAATTAAACAGTAAACAGCCATACGGCATTTCAACGACGCGCTAAAATATGTACCTTTCTAAGATAACCTGAAATATAATTTGTCTATAAACTGTCATGTCTATCTTGTCTCAAGGTTCACGCTGTGATGTCTACGGATTCCACTTGACCACTTACAGTTTTTTTATTGCTTAGATGGGCGGACGAGCTCACAGCCCACCTGATGTTAAGTGGTTACTGGAGCCCATAGACGTCTGACGTAAATGCGCCACCCACCTTGGGATATAAGTTCTAAGGTCTCAGTATAGTTACAACGACTACGCCACTCCTCAAACCGAAACGCATTACTGCTTCACGGCAGAAATATGCAGGGTGGTGGTACCTACCCGTGCGGACTCACAAGAGGTCCTACCACCAGTAATTACGCAAATTATAATTTTTCGGGTTTGGTTTTTATTACACGATGTTATTCCTTCACCGTGGAAGTCAATCGTGAACATTTGATAAGTACGTATTTCATTAGAAAAATTGATACTTCCCAGCGGGATTCGAACACCGTTGCATCGCTCAACACGAATGCACCGGACGTCTTATCCTTTAGGCCACAGCGACTTTAAATTATTTTTAATACACCTACCCACCTTTACAATACAGAACGTTTCCAACAATCATAACACACATCGCTTATGTCAACTGTGTTAGAAGAAAATTCAAAAACAATTTCCTTTTCGCTCGATAAAATATGAAGGCGAATTACACACCACATCAAACGCACGAATGTAATACAGCAATAAAACTATATTCAAAGTAGTACGTTTTTTTGTACAATTGTTATAATTTATTCAAACAAGTACTTAGCGTCACGTTGTCCGGTGGAAAGCGGCCAAGTGACACAAACGTATTTTTCCAACTCCATATAACCATTTTATCATTATTAAAAATTTCCAAGAACAATATATTTGTTGCCTTTGATTATTGCGGGTTCTAAGGAAACGATGTCAGCTGTATTATTTGATGTTTAAAAAATTGTTTTGGCTGAGGTTGGATAGGAAACTAGAGAAGAGCAATGAGTTCATGGGAGTGCAATGGGTTCACAGATGCAGACTTTTTTTTTAGATGGGTAGACGAGCTCACTGCCTACCTGGTGTTAAGTGGTTACTGGAGATATAAGTTCTAAGGTCTCATGTATAGTTATAACGGCTGCCCCACCCTTCAAACCGGAACGCTTTACTGCTTCACGGCAGAAATAGGCAGGGCGGTGGTACCTACCCGCGCGGACTCTCAACAGGTCCTACCGCCAGTAATCAATCTAGCTAATGAATTCTAAACTAGTTCCCGACCACAATATTCGAATTCACAATATTCGTTTGACATTCGACCTATATTGCAACAAAGTTGTCTAATTTACATTGCGATCAGCGACAACATTGCTGTGCGCTAAATACGTGCGTACAGCTCACTACATTTAGCCCTGTATCAGTTTAAATGAGCCAGCTTATAGCTCACTAACTTCACACTTAAAATAAACTCTAAAATTGTATATCGCCAGTAGGTTAATACTATTTGCCTGTGCGGTTGCTAGTTTCGGAAACACATTAAACATATTTTATGCCACTTTTACGGTCGAAATGTCGGAAATAATATAGTGACAATAAAAAAGGGAGATTAAACAGTGAAATTAGTTTTAATTACTTCTTTTTATTTATTTTTTGCATTGACTGGTGGAGGAGCTCACAGTCCAAATGGTGTTAATTGGTTACCGGTGCCCCAAGACATCTACACGTAAGTGCCGCCAGCCACCTGCCCTACCCTTCAAATCGAAAGTCATTACTGCTTCACGGCAGAAATAGGCAGGATGGTGGTACCTACCCGTGCGGGCTCACAAAACGTCCTATCACTAGTAATTACGCACATTAAAAAGTAAGTAAGAAGTAAATCGTGAACATTTATTGAGGACATATTTCATTAGAGAAATTGGTACAAGCCTGCGGGGTTCGAACAGCGGTGCATCGTTAGATATGAATTTACCGGACGTCTTACTCTTTAGGCCATGACAACGTTCTCCCTTACTGCTCTCTTGAATTACAAATTGAATTAGTCTACTAACTAAAACCAAACGTGAATACAAACGCTATTTGTTATACTACCGCCTGTATCTACCGCGTGACAATCATACTTCCTACGCTAAAGTTCGGTAGAACTGAGATTTTGAGGTATGATCTCAAAATGGGTAGTTTCATTCACTTTTTATTTATTTATTTTTTATTGCTTAGATGGATGGACGAGCTCACAGCCCACCTGGTGTTAAGTGGTTACTGGAGCCCATAGACATCTACAACGTAAATGCGCCACCCACCTCGAGATACAATAGAACCGAAACGCATTGCTGCTTCACGGCGGAAATAGGCGGGGTGGTGGTACCTACCCGTGCGGACTCCCAAGAGGTCCTACCACCAGTGATTACGCAAATCATAATTTTAATTTTGCGTTCCAGTGTCTATTAGCACCAGTGACGACTTTACAGCAGGTAGTGATAAACCCATCAATGCAATACCATCTAACCTAAATTCCCTAAATTCAAATCTTCACTATCATCTTAGGCCTTACAGCCCATGCTCTACGCTAGTCTCTCCCAAAGTGGGCGATAACGCCCCCTTGTGGGCGCTGCAGGCCTAAAGGGGGGCGGTAAGAGACCCAGAAAAATAATGGGAGCGTTGTCTAGAGGCTTGGGAGGCGATTTGTAATGTCATTTAGGAGGACTCTTACTCTTAACTGAGCTCTCGCTATAGTGGTTTTTCAGTAGATGAAAAATGGGGGCGCTAAAAATGAATTTATTCTCAAAGTGGGCAGTGACAAAATAAGTTTGGGAACCCCTGCTCTACGCCGTCTAACCATCGGGGTTTTGGGTCTGCCACGACTTCTGCGGCCCTCTGGTTTTCCATATAGTAGTTGTTTTGGCATTCTGGTCTCCTCCATTTGAAATTCAAATCATGTTCAATATAAATCACAATTTTCCAGAACATTAAAATCTAAACGACACATTAAAACGAAGAACGCGTGTACTTCACGTGTATCGAGAGCGACATGCATGAATCGGAAATATGTTATATATAATACGTTAACAGAACCAAAAAGACGTATGTAAAATTACCGTTCAAGCAAATACAATATTTATAAGTTAGTAACTAAGCACATGTATTCTCTTTTTGTGACAACTAAGATACCACTCTGGTAGTGTTTATTAAATTGAACAATTAAATACAAATTGGGGTAGCATTGTTTTCCAAAATATTTTTTAAGGTATTTTTATATGTATGTTATATTTCGTAAAAAGTAAAACGGTTGATACCATTGAAAACGTCGGTATAGGGCCGATGTACACAGTTTTGATAATGGTTTGATCGACTGGGTGTTTGAGGACATCTGACCTTCCAACTACAAGAGACTACCGACCACGGTTCTTTCCAATAAGAGTCTACGCCGCATCAGGAGAAGGAGTGCCAACGTTGTGGCTGCCACGTGAACAAGTTCTGACGTGTGCTCTGACACACCCTGTTTCGCCGAACGGGATTTTTTTTTTTGTTCCTATTCTGGTAACGTCGAGGGGCTATTCTAAATTCACGAGCTCACAGCCCACCTGATGTTATCTGGTGGGCTGTGAGCTCGTCCACCCATGGCGTGATCTTCTCAGTGGGTCGCGTTCCTGACCTAGTGGTAGATTCTGCCAAACACGGCTCTTGCTAGGGTTCGTGTTAGGAACATCGTCAGGTTTGAGTTCCGGGAGCTCACCTACTAGCCCGGTGACGCTGACATGGTTTCTCTAGACCATCAGCTTATGTAGGAAAAAAAAAGTAGGTCGCGCACGCTTCAAGTGCATCAATAAGTGTGTGTCTTTAGCCTATTTATACTTCACATAACCATAACCCCGCTTTTCGTTCGATTCCCATAACGGAAACCCATTTCGAATCACTAATTCGTTTTACGGACACTACATCCGTTGTTTATATCCCACACATACGTACCTATGTACGTCTATGTACGTCTATGTACGTCTATGTCTATGTTGTACGTTTCCTTCGAGAATTATACGGAAATAAACCATATAACCGTGTACCATGAACTCTAACTAGAATGCTGAATGTGGGACGAGTCATATGTGAGTGATGTGCCCGATCCCGGAGGTCGATGACTTTGATTAATATTAGACGCGGACTCTTATAATATTAGAGACTTTCTTTTTTTTTTTTTATTGCTTTGATGGGTGGACGAGCTCACAGCCCACCTGATGTTAAGTGGTTACTGGAGCCCATGGACATCTACGACGTAAATGCGCCACCCACCTTGAGATATAAGTTCTAAGACCTCAGTATAGTTACAACGGCTGCCCCGCCCTTCAAACCGAAACGCATTACTGCTTCACGGCAGAAATAGGCAGAAATTTATGAAATTAAAGTATACTTTGAGGTGTGATTTATTTAGTCACGTACTAGGTTTTGAGCTGAGAGTAATGCTTGCTAGTGGTAGGAGGTGTCCTGTCATACCTTTTTTTTTACCTATGCTGATAGCCTTGAGAGGCTATTTTACCATATCCTTGACGTGTAGGTGAGCGAACTCGCGGGACTCTAACCGAAATTGCTGTTAACACTGGCCCTAGCAATAACAGTGCTTCGCAGAATCTACCACCGGATCGGAATCGCGACCCGCTGGGAAGATCCGGCGAGAAACTCAGTCGGCATGTGTCATACCCATTCGGGTATCACAAACCTGTCAATTTATCATGAAATTGATATCTGTTTTAAAAGTAGAACAGAATTAGTGTTAATGCAAGCGTTGATAAGTTGACGATTTTACGGGTTATTTGGTGATGAGTTATTACCGATGGATGTCTTAACGCGAATGGCGTGACCTACCCTGAGAATTAAGGTCGACGCATTTATTTCTACCCTACATCCTACATCCAAGGAACAGATTAGTTTAACAACAGATATAACAATATAACGTCGTGTAGTTTAATTTTATTATGAACTTATTAAAATTAAAACGTAACCTTTTTTTACCCTACCTATTCGTTACCAGTCCTATCAGCCCAAGGGGCTATTCCAGCAAAGCCCGGATGAGTAGGTGAGCTTAAGGGCTCAACCTGAGAGAATTTGCTAACACTAGCCCTAGCAAGAGCAGTGCTTCGTAGAATCTACCACCCAAGATCGCGATCCACTGAAAAAATCCGGCGAGAAACTCAGTGGGCAGTGAACATTTTAAAACACGTACAGTAATTGAATTCATAAACACAAACATAAACATATCTCCGGTTAAATCGACACGTGACGCCGCTAAAAGCAGATTTATAATTGGAGTAAATCTAATTTTCTATTTCAATTAACACGTCAAATATCTCATTTAGAATAACACGAAGCTTTTAATTAAATTTAACGTTGGTTTGTTAAAATATTTTACATTATTATTAAAGGTTTATTAAAAGCGGAAACTGTAAAACTGCGGAGATAGTTATACTTAGCGTCTAACAAATGCTATTGGAACAAAATCGGAACAAATGCGATTTGACACCAATTCTAATATTAGGCTATTTAGTACAGAAAGAGGAGCATCAAAACACCGATATAATTTACAACAAAAAACGTTAAATTTACGTTCTATTCGACTTCATTTTTATTGGGTTAATGTTCGCTGCAGAGCTTCCTTGATATGTGCAAGCGTGCAACGTTTTCATTTTAAATATTCACATCTGTTTGTGTTCACTGAGATTAAGAAATTTCGCACGTCCGCATACAAATAGCAACAATGATCACATGAGGTTCGAATTGTTGTCTCTTTCAAGTGACGATGATTGTGCCGTGATACTGCAAGCGGAGCCAGCTGATCCTGCGTAATAACACAAGATAACTCGTCCACGAATTCAGAGTAACATGTGAAAATATACGGACAAGATAAGAAAAAAATGTATTGATAAACTCTGTGAGGTGACCACGAAGACTGACCTTAATTTTATTTGAAACGTCTGATTTCAACAAAACTTTTCAAATCCACAATCTAAATTTGCCTAAAAAAAAGAAAGAAACCGCGAAATTAATCACGACCAAACAAAATGATAGTAAAATTAATAATTAATAAATGCTGCGGAAAAATAGCATATAGTAGTAATATGCAGTTCTTAATTCTCACGATAATTTTGATCATGTATTATTAGGAAAATAGACCAAGATATATCAATATAATCTCGCACAAAGCGTTCTTTCAGCTCGTAAAACGTTGTACGTAACAACTTCATAACAAAAGCGGCTCATTCGAATCCCATGAAATTTTATGTTTTATTTTACGATTCATCGTAATTTTCGACGATGCTACAGGTGCTCTTGTGTATTATTAAATCGGACTGAAGTGTAAGGGCAATAAAGATAACTTTTATTTGGAATTAATTACACGGATTAAGCAAAGGGGGTGGAACATGGCTATGATAGGCCCGCTGAGTTACTCGCCGGATCTTCTCAGTGGGTCGCGATTCCAATCCAGTGGTAGATTCTGCGAAGCACTGCTCTTGCTAGGGCTAGTGTTAGTAAATTCACCCAGGTTGAGCCCGTGAGCTTACCTACCCATCCGAGCTTAGCTTAGGTTACCGGCGTAGGAAATCAAGAATAGCGAATAACAGTAATCCCATACCACCTAGCAAAACAAAGACACAATCTTCCGAATACAATCATATCTAGTCAAAAACGTTCAATGCACAATGCAATTAATTCACTAAATATAATAGAAGCGATATTTCGTCATCTATACTAATATTATAAAGAGGAAAGATTTGTTTGTTTGTATTGAATAGGCTCCGAAACAACTGAACCGATTTTAAAAATTATTTCACTGTTTGAAAGCTACACTATTTCCGGGTAACATAGGCTATAATATTTTTTGAAAAAAATTTGGGATCCTTAATAAAACTCCAATAATGTAGCCCGAGGTGTAAAAAAATTACCTAAAATATTCTTTAATCGCGTGCCCTGCGAAAACTATTGATGATAGAATAAAATAATGTACCTACTACGACTTTGTAGAACACATTATTATTTACAAAAAGTGTCGTTATATTTATGCCGTAATAAGTTTTATTTTATTTAAAAAATAAAACAACGTCAAATATCGTTGAAATTTTTATTACAGACCCGAGCGGAGCCGGAGCGATCTGCTTGTTCAATCATAAAACAAGTTGAAAAGTAAATAACACGCTGTTAATAAATATTAATTTACGATTCGAACTAATGCAAGAAGTTTGAAAGGGGTCACTCGCGTCCACCACTAACGATGAGCCTGTCAATCGAACGCCGTGACGAATGAAACCAAAATAATGAAACTGGGTTAGTTCGTCCAATCCCGAATTAGTCCAGACCAATAACGACACATGTAACTGGGAAATGAAAAGGGTCTAGAACTTTCCTTGTCTTTTGTCGCTTTTATAGCAAAACAATCTCATTGTAGTTAACGAAGTGCTACAATTACAAAAGTATAAAACATATGTTTTTATTTATTGCTTAAATAGATGGACGAGCTCACGGCCCGCCTGGTGTTAAGTGGCTACCGGAACCTATAGACAGACACTGCAGTCATCCACAGTGCGTTTCCAGAGATCTTTTTTGCCACGTACCTTCCGGCTATGGAATGAGCTCCCTTCCACGGTGTTTCCCGAGCGCTATGACATGTCCTTCTTCAAACGAGGCTTGTGGAGAATATTAAGCGGTAGGCAGCGGCTTGGCTCTGCCCCTGGCATTGCTGAAGTCCATGGGCGACGGTAACCACTCACCATCAGGTGGGCCGTATGATAGTCTGCCTACAAGGGCAAAAAAAAAACTACATATTTTTTTCCTACCTTTTCTAGTAACCTCGAGGGGTTATACAAGATTACCGCACCGCACCGCATTAGTAAGTGAGCTCACGGGCCCAAGCCCGACGACGTTGCTAACACTAACCCTAGCAAGAGCAGTGCTTCGCAGAATCTACCACCGGATCCGAAACGCGACCCTCTAAGAAGATCTAGCAATAAATTTAGTGTCTGTGGCTTATCTACAACATAAATGCCGCCACCGACCTTGAGATAGTGAGTTCTAATGTCTCAAGTATAGTTACAACGGCCGCCCCACCCTTCAAACCGAAACGCATTACTGCTTCACGGCAGAAATAGGCATATGTCATCGGAAATTATAAGATGTACTTCGGGCTTATTCTCTAGGACATATCGACGACTTCATCTCGAAAAGTGAAAAGGTTAGTTCATGAATATCATTAGCAGGCGTTAAAAAAATTGCCTATATCGTGTTATGTATGTATATTTATGAGTAATTAACCAATTTTATGTTAAAATCTTTAATGGTAATGTACTATAATTATTCTGATGTGGTCACAAATGCTTTGCAGAGAACTATTAAAGCAGCTTGGCATGACTGACCAGGTTATTTGTTTGCCTTTTAATTGAAAAGCTTTCTGATTTGATTTTAAATACAAGGCAAGCTTTTTTTTATTGCTTAGATGTGTGGACGAGCTCACAGCCCACCTGGTGTTAAGTGGTTACTGGAGCCGATAGACATCTACAACGTAAATGCACCACATACCTTGAGTATAAGTTCTAAGGTCTCAGTACAGTTACAACGGCTGCCCCACCCTTCAAACCGAAACGCATTACTGCTTCACGGCAGAAATAGGCGGGGCGGTGGTACCTACCCACGCGGACTCACAAGAGGTCCTACCACCACTAATTACGCAAATTATAATTTTGCGGGTTTGAGATTTTTATTACACGATGTTATTCCTTCACCGTGGAAGTCAATCGTGAGCATTTGTTAAGTACGTATTTCATTAGAAAAATTGGTACCCGCCTGCGGGATTCGAACACCGGTGCATCGCTAGATACGAATGCACCGGACGTCTTATCCTTTAGGGCACTTTAGGCCACGACGACTTCATCGTCAATTTAGGTTTTCTGATAATATTCATAGCTGCTGGATTGACATTGCATTGAGTACTGTCCTCACTCATCGATTTCTAGATGGTTCGAATTGAACATACAGCACCCATATGTGTCCAACGGGTTCCATCAGATTATTAGTAAAAGTATTTGTGAAATAACATACAGTAGACAAGTGGGCGGTTTGTTAATAAGATGTATTTTCGGGTTATTTTCAGAACGACCACCGCGTCGTTCGTTGTCAATTATATTTAGGACTACCCTACATTTGTAATTTCGGACGTTTCTGTGGGTGGCTGGAGATCAGGTGAGATTGGTTTTAATAAATGACGAAGCTACTAGTAGTTTTCTTTTGTTTTTTTTTTAAATACTACAGAAAGAATAAAACTCATTATTTTACAAAAAAAAAAATACAAGATGCAAGAACATTAATACGATGATTTGTTAGAAAATAAGAATGATTAAAACTATTTAAAATTTAATGGCTCGTTTTTATCTTATTTAATCGCGAAAACCTTTGAAAGGATTTTTGAATGGATGGCGATTCAAATTGATGTTATTAGTATCAAAACCAATTCGATGATAAGCCAAATCGTTCTTTAACGTGACCCGAATTTCATCATGAAGTCGTAAACTAAAATGATATATAATCTGCTTCAAGAAAAATATGTCATATCGTGTGATATACAAAAGTGTCCCTTAGGAACGCGATCGCGGTGCCAAACTATTGTTTTATTCCGTCACTAAGGTCACGTGCTTCAGAAAAATACAAGGAACATTTTGAAAAACTCAAGTGTGGTTATTACAAAGAAAGAGTATTCGCAAGACCGCACCTTTTACTTACTAAGATCAAATTGACTTCTACATCTTCATTGCTCTTCCAATTATACGAAATTCGTCGAAGTCGAAATACTGGGCCAGGAAGGTCAACAAAAATCGGAGTATTATTCTTGATGACTCTCCAACTTCATTTATTAATTACTAGCTGACCCGGCAGACTTCGTAGTGCCTCAATCGATAAATAAAAGACCTAAGCTTTTGTATAAAATAAACTTAAAACAAACAAAAGGAATCCGTCCGACGGGGGACACATCAAAGGAAAAACAAAATTGTTATTTTTGGTTAATTCCGAGCATTTTCATATTTATCCTACTTTTTAAACCTTCTCTGGACTTCCGCAAATAATTCAAGACCAAAATTAGCCAAATCGGTCCAGCCGTTCTCGAGTTTTAGCGAGACTAACGAACAGCAATTCATTTTTGTATATATATCTATTAGCGTTTATCATCCGTCGTTTCTATATAATCATGCATGAGCTAAGAGAAGTGACTTGTTATTAGGTGAAACTCTACAAAACTTTAGTACGTCCAATCATAACGTAGACGACTATGGTTTTCCACTTGCTCAGCCTTCCCTCAAAATTAACTTATCTTAGGCTAGCCGTTGGTACGTGAATAATGCACCTACATCTTCACAATGATAGGTCTCGAACCTATTCGTTAGTATTTGAAGACACCGTTGGAAAGTTCCGCCGTGACACATGATAACGCTCTTATCATAATCACTGCTAATAGCACCCCTGACCCGACTGACATAATCATCTGAATCAGCTCTCAGATGCTACTAGTTCTACACAAGATACTGATACTGACTGATACAAGATACTGATACTGACCCTTTGGATGCTAGGCACTCGAACAATTGTTGGTAAGTTAATATATACTAGTGGTCCTGCAGTAGTCGAAATTCGACTATAATTATTAATTTAAATTATAAGTTTAAATTTAAGTTCTATTGTCAAAGACTTTACTTCTATAATCACTGATTTCGCCAAGACTACACTATATACAAATAATATTAAAGACAAACAATATTTAATCTATTCTCAATTTGACCACAGACGTCAAGAACAAAAGTTTGACAATAAACAAATAGTATGCATGCTTGTGTGCGTCAAATACATGGCAGTGTGTGTAATGTTTTCTTTATTGATTTAATGTATCTTTTATGCACTATTTTTAAAAAATATTAGCATTGTGCACTCCTTCTCTATATCCCTATAAGTGTGGAAAATTTCATACTCCTTCGTCCGCGCAATTTTCGAAAAAAGGGGTGCAAAGTTTTTGCTTCACGTATTAATATATAAATTACATAAATTATTGTTCCATGCCATCAAGGCCAATAGGAACGTAAATTATCTTTAATTCAGTGTAAACTTGACCACTCTCCGAGTTATAGCGACTGTATATAAAAAGGACGAACAGATGGAGCCATACGTCAGACGAGAAATGGACGATATCAAAATAAATGTCGGATAACATTAACGCTCACACACTTGAAATTGGTCGAAGAAAACAAACAGATTAAATAAATATTTGGAGCTTTATCTGAGCGAGTAAGAGATTTCGTAATCAAAGGTTTTTTTTAAGACGGTGCATATTGGCTTCACGTGTAATGTGGATGAAACAAAATATTTTCAGTATTTTATTCTAATGTTTTTCTGCAGTTAACCACGAAACCTAATGTATACCTACAAGAAATAATTATGCTTGCATGCAGCGAATCAGCCAGTCATTGAACTTGGAAGGCGTGAAATGAAAACTGTAACAGGCCACATAGCCAGAATGCTTAGTGCGAGCTTTTTAACGTTCTCGATAGCGTAAAAGTTAACTCAAATTTGTATGCAATTGGAACAGCGCCCCTAGCGGCAAACGTAAGCAACATTCCAACTCCATACAAATTTAAGTTATAACTTTTACGCTATCGAGTACGTTACAAAACTCGCACTAAGCGCACTGAACTAGTTCGACTAAATGTTAATCAGATGAAAGTAATCCATTTATAATAAATACTTCATTAAACCGCGCTGTATATTTGTGGGCAAATAAAACGAATTATTCGCGTTGAAGATTATATTATTCATATTAGGTACTTATGTACCGATCTGAGCATTCCCGGTCAAGCGATGAGTCTGCAATCAAAAATTTATAACAGTACCACTGCTAGTAAAAATAATATAACAAAATACCAACTTTTGAAACTTCCATCACGGCTCAATCTCGCGTTAGTTGTGTTAGCTAATGTTCTGAATACCTTAGCTGTCTTAACCACTGTAGGTCTCAAACCTACATATACATAAGTTTAAGAAAACTATTAAAGAAGATCTGTGCAATAAAGCTTACTATAAAGTCAATGATTATCTAGAAGATTGCACAAAGTGGGAATGAGTTGCTCGCTCCGGGCATTTCAATATTGTAATAATTGTTACGTTATAATACTCATTGTAAAAATGGATATTTAAAAAAAATCTAATAGTAAAAAACAACAACTAATATTAAAAAAAAAATAGACATGCCCGCTGAGTTTCTTGCCAATTCTTCTCAGGACGGAGGCTAGTTTTTGTGAATTGGCGGTAGTTCTTTTGACGTTCAACAAGTATGTACTTTCATTTATGTTGAATAAGTTTTTTTGATTTGATTTGATTTGATTTGAAACAAAACTGCTGGGCAATTGTACCCTGCTTAACATTTATTTATTTTTTATTTTTATTTATTTATTTATTACAAAAACATACAATTTTAATCATAATAACAAATATTGAAACGATGTTATCTGCTGTAGTCATAGACTGTGTTGCAGATAACAACGCCAACCCCTACACACAACGAACAATAACATATAAATTGAAATATTTCATAAACACATTATAATAATTAATTTTAAATACAATTATCAAATTAATACAATATTATTTCAAAATCTAGAAGTACAATTAGTGTATGTGTGTGTGTGTGTGTATGTGTGTGTGTGAGTGTGTATGTCTGAGTGTATGTGTAGATGCGTGTTAATACCTAATATATAAATTGTTCATTACCAAAATGTGTAAAAATGTGTAATCTACTCCAGTAATTCTTCTATATCTTCGTATGTAAGGGAGAAAAGCCATCTATCAATGATAATTTTAACTTCTTTAGAAATAAGTGGGTAAATATTTAGTAATTTATTTATCTTGTTGTACAGAATAGAGCTTAAATACCTATAGTGAGACCTGACTACATTATAATTTGCTACATAGATTTTGCACACTTTGCCCTGACGACGAGTTTGCGAACAGATATTAGGGTCAAAAACGAGTTCCAAATGTTTACGTAACAATGTGCTCCTAATAAAAGATTATCTAACTCGAGGCACTTTGCAGATATCATACAATTCCTCCGTTGGAAACCTTATTGGTTTTTTAGATATTACTTTAAGCACGGCTCTCTGTGCTCTTTCCAATCTAAGTAATAATCCTTTCCTACAGCCTCCCCAGACGACAATGCAATAGGTTATGACAGAGTGTGCCAAAGCATAATAAACCATTTTCAGTATGTGGAGATCGCTTGATGTTCTTAGCTTCCGAAAGACAAAGATAAGCTTTCGTACTTTTCCAACCAAATCATTTATATGCTCTTGCCAAGATAGGGTGCCGTCAATTTTTAGACCAAGATATTTTACAGCATTAGTTCGTAAAATTTTTGGACAAAGATCATGTGTGTTCGTTTCTGAATGGCATTGATGAACAGTCAAGGAAAAGGAAAGCGGTGGCTGCGATACATTCCTCGGAGAGAAGGTAACAAATCTAGTTTTTTCCATATTAAGGGTCAACAAGCTAGTTTTAAGCCAATCAGATACTGCCTCCAGCGCTTCCTCTGCACATAAACGCGTCTCTATCCAGTTATCACCATGAACAACTACAGCTGTGTCATCAGCGTATGTAACGATATTTGTATTTTTAATTTTTAACAAGCAAAGCTCGTTTAAGTACAGAAGAAATAGGGTAGGCCCAAGGACACTGCCTTGCGGGACACCGTAAGTGACAGACGCTTCTTCACTGGTGGTATTATCAATGGTGACTATTTGTGAGCGGTTAGACAGATAGCTTTGAAATATTTTGAGTGAGTGTCCCCTAATACCAATGACTTCCAGTTTACTCAGCAATATAGGTACAGATACAGTGTCAAACGCCTTTGATAGATCGAGGAAAATGGCGAGCGTTTTAGCTTTGTTGTTTAGGTGTTCTAATATAGTGGAGGTTAGTTCCAGTGCTGCGTCTTCAGTGCCTCTGCCAGATCTAAAACCGTATTGGTTTTGGGCAATTATGTTATACGTTTTCAGGTAATTTAGCAGTCTCTTATTTAATAATTTCTCAAAGATCTTAGATAAGGTTGATAAAACTGATATGGGCCTGTAATTTGTAATATTCATCTTATCACCATTCTTGTGTATGGGGTGCACTAATGCTTTTTTTAAAACTGTTGGAAAGATACCGGAATCAATACAAGTGTTGAAAACATGACAAAGCACCGGAGCGAGAATGAGACCAGCCGCCTTTATTAAAGCAGCTGGTATATCATCCCAACCCACCGCACAATCCCCTCTCAAGCCATTTATCACTCCCATCACTTCATGAATATCCGTACCGAAGAGCGTCATTGAGTTCTCAGATGATGTAGTTGTGATACTCGGACGTTGCTTGTTGCGTGAAGTATTTGACTTATTAGTTATTTTAGATGCATAACTCTTTCCAACATTACTTCAGCCTAACACTTTTTAAAGCTATGCTGATTTTTTCGATTCTCCACTTACTAACAGCTCATGAAAATCTTATCGAAACTAACAATGTCTCACAACGACAACAAAGTGGGTTGAACGTGTTTAAAATCTATGCTGTTCTGTGAACTGAAACACGAAATTAATATGCCGCGATCGGATGTGTGTACTCTTGACCCACATTATTAATTCGTATTCCTTGTTCCTAATAAATATCGTCGTGATTTTCTATATGACATCGTTTTGGCGTGCCGCTGTTGCGGTGAATATGTAGAAATGTTAATGCTGAGTTTGTTTGTAGTAAGGGCTATTTCAAAATTATAAATATTGGACTTGAATCACAATGATAATATCAAATTAAACACAATTAAGTCAAAGAAGCTTCTAATGAATCCCAGCTAGATTTTTCGTTTCTCTAGAATCACACAAATGTGACAGGAACTGACTGAATATTGAAGGCTTTTAAGAATAATACTGAATCTGACTACCGGTTTTTGAATACGGGTCCTGTAGTACGATCAGGAAAACGTCCGATAGCCTAGAGTGACAATTCGTGACAGGGAAGATTGAGGGAAAGAGAACGCGCGGGCGCAGTCCGACAAGGTGGTTCCATCAAATCCGCACCACACTAGGGATGCCATTCCACAAACTTCTTCATACGACCAATGATCGGAGGCGCTGGAGGGACATTGCAAGAAGTAAAATCCTTTTTTTTTATTGCTTAGATGTGTGAACGAGCTCACAGCCCACCTGGTGTTAAGTGGTTACTGGAGCCCATAGACATCCGCAACGTAAATGCGCCACCCACCCTGAGATATAAGTTCTAAGGTCTCAAGTATAGTTACAACGGCTGCCCCACCCTTCAAACCGAAACGCGTTACTGCTTCACGGCAGAAATAGGCGAGGCGGTGGTACCCACCCGTGCAGACTCACAAGAGGTCCTACCACCAGTTGTGATATGACAGTGATGCGGAAAAAGGAGACATTGGTAAAATACAACAGTTTAATATATTTGGACACTTCTAAATATTAGGTATCTGGAAATTCATTAATACGCAACTATACAGTAAGCGAGTTCTTAACTCACGAGTTAACGTTCATTTTAAAATAACTGGTTAATTCGTATTCGTTTTGACGTCATCATCGCTCTTGGACTAGTTCGGAGCTTACAATATTTTATAGACATTTTCTATCCACTCCATGCCGAGCAGAAATTATCGAGCAAAACCAATGATGAAAGTACAAGCAATATCGTTTCCGCTGAGTTTCGCGAATTTCATAGCAAATGAAATCAGGTCACGCAACTCTCTGTAATGTAGCTAATTTATTACTCTTATGTAATTGTCGCTAGGGCAAATTATATAAAGCAAAACATTGTTTATTAAAATAATATTTTCTACTAGTTTTTTTAGGACGGCAATTTTGTCGTAAACAGCTTTTTTGTTTAAATCCTCGCCATCCTTCTGTGGATATTGGCCTCGTATGGACATTAATGGATACCGTTTGGCTTATTTCCTTCTATAAAGCACTTTAGGTCATTTTAATGTCTTTACCCTTTTCTATGCTCGCTTATAAGTAGTGAACGGTGAGTTTGTCTTCCATTTACGCGAATAAAACACAAAGCATCAAAGAAGAAAACTTCCTAAAAAAAACCCGCAAGTTTTGAACAACAGATACCTGTCTTCGTTCTCATTGACTTTCTTTCCGGATTTGTTCTTCGGGTGATTTTTCTTCGGTCGTATAGCAATCTTGTGCTTCGCTGCTGATGTGTCCAGGAGGCTCGCCTCGACGTCCAAGTCCGTTAGTTTTGGCCTCCTGGGAATAAGGGCCATCAGTTAGGGTAGGTATGTTAGAAACAAGGCTTATGGAAGAAATTTTTTTTTAACATGCACGTCTTTTACTGGTGGTTCTAGAGGTATATCATTTTAATGATTAATTTAATAATATTTATACTAGTTATGAAACCTAAATGACCTCTAGTTGGTGGGAGTTCTGGAAAGCTGTGAGGGACTTATGTTCAACTGCAGATATTTTGAGGGTTGCTGTGATAATTATGAGCGCGGCTATGATCAGCTTTGAGTTCTTTAACTTTAATTGCCCTGTTGGTCAAGTGGTTCGAGACCTTGATTGTTGTACCGCGTAGTCCAAGATTGAAGTCTTTTAAACAGTTGATACAACCTGAAGGTTAGTTCCATTTAAGTGAAATTCAAGTGTTGATAGGATTACCTACTCGTGCACATAATATTTAGGCATCAAATAAGAAGCTGCTAAAGATTTGTTCGATTCTATATTTAATATTTGGTTGCCAAATCCTCCTCTGATAGGTGTCACGTTCTGAGGTTGAGAGGTTAATATTAACTTCAAAAACAAAGAAATAGCGAAACGAAAAAATATAATGGCGTATTCACAAGAATAATATTGGCAAGCCACAATAAAACATATTCCGATTTTGCAAAACATATTTTCGGTTGATATATGTATGTACTAGGTGGAATATCACGCGACGCGAGTGGGCAGGTATAGTGTTGCCATCAATCACCGTCGGACGGTCACTGTCAGGGTTGAACTCAGCTGCAATGTCGCAATGTCGTACTTCATTTAAATTGCTAGTTGGGCTTTGATTTACGTTTCTCAGTATTCTCAAATTTAAAAGCACTTTGAAATGCGATAAATTCTAGGCTAGAGAACCATATTGAAAATACTTTGTTCGTGTATTACAAAGGAGGTACAGGTGTGGAAACCTCGACCTGCTACTACAGCGATTCATCCATAGATATCTTTTGTTGTTCTCGTAGACAAATGGGCTCACGGCTTTTTCTATTATAGTCTCATGGAGATCACTAATAATACGAGCATAGCTAATATGCTACTTATTGCTAAAACAATCTTAAATCCTTCAAATAGAAGGATTCTGGTGGTAGGACGTCTTGTGAGCCCGTACGGGTAGGTACTACAACTCTGCCTATTTCTGCCGTGAAGTAGTAATGCGTTTCGGTTTGAAGGATGAGGCAGCCGTTGTAGCTTAAAAACTGAGACATTAGAACTCATATTTTAAGGCGAGTGGCGGCATTTACATTGTAGATATCTATGGGCTCAGATAACCATTTAACACCAGGTGGGGCGTGAACTCGTCCATGCATTTAAGCAATAAAAAAATTAATAAAACAATATTGAATCTATTCTCAATTTGACCACAGACTTTAAGCAATAACAAAAGTTTGAAAATAAACAAAAGGGTAGAGTAGAGCAGAGTTTTTTTATTCTTTTTTTATTGGTTTAATATATGTTTAACGCATTTTTTTTTAAATATTAGCATCCCGCAGTCCTTCTCTAAATTCTCTATAAGTGTGGGAAATTTCATAGGCCTCCGTTCGCGCAGTTTTCGTCAAAAAGAGCTACAAAATTTTTGCGTCACGTATTATTTAATAATATAAATTGTGTCATATTGTGTTACAGACTTATAAACGTGAGCGGTACAACAGTACGTACGGATGCAGTGCATTGACTGTGTCGTCCTGGAACAAGCTATTTCAGAACGACCCAGTTTCACTCTGACGTCAGCGTGCAACGTTTATAACTTAGCATCATACACGAGAGAGCACAACTTGGAAATTTAATTTGTCGTATTGGAAGCGAAGCTGTAATTATTATTGTGGTCAGTCAGTGAATCTTCGAATGACGAATGCGATGTTTTAAAAATTTGTGTATTTTAAAAACGCTGAAGCGAAACGTTTGGGGAATCAGTCGTTAATTTAAAATTTAAATCGACTTTTTTCATTTCTGTTTTGAACGATTTCATATTCGTGTAGTACATATTTACTGTGCTAAGAAATATAGGACGAAATTATTGCCTTTTGATTAGTTTCGATTACTATTTAATGCAGAAAAATGAAGCTTTTCGTGTTTTTTTTTCTTTTCCAATCTATGCTGATAGCCTTGAGAGGCTATTCAGCTTCACCCTAACTAGTAGGTGAGCTCACGGAGCTCAAACCAGAAGTGTTGCTAGCACTGGCCCTAGCAAGAGCGGTGCTTCACAGAATCAACCACCGGATCGGAAACGCGCCCCACTGAGAAGATCCGGCGAGAAACTCAGCGAGTCTATGGGTTAATTCGCTCGTCGAGCCCTTCGTCGCAAGCGACGGGTTCGACGACGCCGGTGACCGGTGCTTGTGGTACTTAAAAGCACAGTTAATGGGTCAGGAGGATCCGTAATGACGCGTTTTGGGCGACGTCGACTATTTAACATTCGGTCTACAGGATCGGGTATGACTGTGTTCGTGAGTGTTCATGACGCACTGATTTTATCCGATTGAGTTGAAACTAATAACAGTTATTATTGAAAACTTACTCATGATTTTCATTATCCTCATCACGGATGCAGATACTTATTAGTAATAATAAGTAGTAAGTACTAAACAGTGTCCCTTTATCGCATTGATTGGTTGATGAGCGCACGGTACACTTATTGTAAAGTCGTTACGGAGTCCATAGACATCACCACGTGAAAGCCGCCAACCAATCTGAGACCAGATGTCGAAGTCTTTAATGTACACCGACTGACCCACACTTCAGATGGGAACGTTTTGCGGCGAACTAGTGGTATACCTCATCATCACAGTCGGTTATTCCTGGTAGAGCAGGCCTGGTCATGTGGAATCCTTGTTTATTAAGGCCTTGACAGCTGTGCTCCATAGTTCGCGAACTGAGGCTTGGTGCACGCACTCGTTAAGTGTGGTTTTGGTAATGATTTTCACCTGATCAGTCCAGCGCATGGGGCTTCTGAAGAAGGATGCTCCGTATATCTTGGACTGAGCATCTCACCAACGCCTCAATCCGAAAAGAACTTAATGTCTCTCAAAGGTTGTCTGCAGAGTTTATCGAGAAGCTTGCTGCTCACGGTAGGGTCAATGGTAAAAGATCTCGTTGTATACTTACCAGCATGTAAAAAGTTTTACCGTCAGTAAATACCGGTCACCGATAGCAGTAGGTACTAGGGTACTCCTATCGTAATACTCAGAGAAACCCACTGCCTATTCTTCGGTGAAACTTTTAGTCATAATCACTTGAAGAGATGGGTTGGAGGAGTTCTAGGTCGACACCAGTCGTCCTATGATAAAGGTACCTATTGTTTTTAGGTAGATTTATATGTTAAAGTAATATATTGCACAATTTTTTATAAGATTTTATTAGCTTCAGACGTATGTATGTATGTTTGTAACGGAATCTTTGAACATGCCGGTCACCGTCCTCGTCGAACCCGTCGCTTGCGACGAAGGGCTCGACGAGCGAACTAACCCATAGACCCAGCCCACTGAGTTTCTCGGCGGATCTTCTCAGTGGGTCGCTTTTCCGATTCGGTGGTAGATTCTGCGAAGCATTGCTCTTGTTAGGGCCAGTGTTAGCAACACTCTGGTTTGAGCCCCGTGAGCTCTTGTGAGCCTCTCAAGGCTATCAGCATAGATAGGGAAAAAACATTCAGACCGTCTATCTAGATGACTTCTGCCGAGATATTAAGAATTAATAAGAATTAGTAAGACCTCATTTAAATTTCATTGCACCTACCACTATTTACTCTGCACTACCTTTGGTTGACTGGTAGAGAATGCCTTAGGCATTAAGTCCGCCAATGTAAATTTTACATGATGTGTAATAAATAAATAAAATAAATAAATTAAGGTAAGTATTGCAACAGATAAAGACTAGAATTTCCTATCGGCTAAATTCTAATATAAAACCTATTTAATTCTAATAAAAAAAAAACTACACGTTTACATGTTTTAAAACACGCTCAACTATCTTTAACGCTATCTAGTTGTAAACATACTCAAAGTATTTTTTATATTAATGACAGTATCATAAAAATGTGAAACTTAAATTATGATATTTCTCAACATTATTATTCCATAAAGAATTTAAAGAAAGCTATATATTTTTACGAGGCACTTCGGTTGTCTATGTAAAACGTTCCTCACCTGCGTTAGTCAGGTTGGCCGACTTCCAGATGTACACGACGACTCCGGTCTAGCCATATGCATGTGGTTTTGTCTATTTCTACATTTTTTTGTATTTTTACCATTTCGAAATATGTACTGAAATAATCGTATCGTTACTGATGCAAACCGCACTATTCTTTCACTGATAAAATACGAGACAGACCCAAAACTTCTATCGCCCGTTTATTTTTATGCCCTAATTTATTAGCGGTAAATGTGTTTTGCGGATTAGCGGACTTTTTTATATCGCTTGGACATGAGAATAAACTCGTCATCCACCTGAGAATTTTCTAATACTCTGATCATTTGCTTTGCTGAATTTACCGGACTCCCGGCCCGTGTTCAGAAATCCACCGGAAGTCACCATTGTTTTTAACATATTTTTTTTTCCTACCTAAGCTGATAGCCTTGAGAGGTTATATCAGCGTAACCTAATAAGTAGGTAAACTTACGGTGCTCAAAGCTGACGACTTTGCTAACACTAGCCCTAGCAAGAGCAGTGCTTCGTAGAATCTTCCACCGAATTGGAATTGCGACCCATGGAGAAGATCCGACGAGAAACTTAGTGGGCTTTGTCTTTGGGTTAGTTCACTCGTCGTGACCGGTGCTTGAGGGGCCTAAAATACCGAAGGAGGATCCGAGGGATCCGACAAAACATGTATCGAGCAACGGTCGCTTTGCGTTGCTCTGTCGCCTGGGTCGAATAAGTAATTAGCGGCTGCCATAATAAGAGAATTAGCGTGTCACGCCAATTTGTCGAAGTAGCGTTCTGACACAACTTAAGATACTTACGTATCGGTTCTAATAACTGCTTTGCGGCAGAACTAGGCAGTGTGGTAGTACCTACCCTTGCGGGCTTCCAAGAAGTTCTACCACCAGTAATAGCTCTACGCTCGTCTACCATCATAACTATTAAAAAACCTGTTATGATGGAAAACGGCTTGTCTATTAATCAAACCTGAAGATTTTGATAGGCAATAGGATTAAAAAACTCAGATGTGCTGCTAGTGGTTGTCACTAGTTGCTATGTGTTGTTATTGCATTCTTGTCGCTCTAAAAGAATGTCTGTCTTATACGCTTCGATCTGTTAGACCGAATACCTGTTATATCTATGAAAACAAAAAAAATCTATGTCACATTACCTCAAGGTGATTAAATCTAAAACGCACGCCCATAAAGTGTATTTTTATAAATGTAACTGCCAATTATACAGGAAATAAGATCTTAATAGAGAAACTAAAAGTTACCCTGAAATACTAGTCTATGGTTTTCTTGAAACAAATTAAATAGCCGTTCTTAAAACAAATTACAATGATACAAGTGATTCCGTGAATCACGATGATTCACGAACCCAGGATGATGCCCACGCACCGAAAGGTGAGTTAAATAAAAATCTTAGAAATAATAACGAAATAATTTCAACAGATAATATACTAACTATCGAAGCGTGGAGCGAAAACTTTCAATAAATTATGCAAAACGAATGAAAAATGTGTTCATAATAAATCTCTACTTGTGTGTTCTATCACCGTAGTTGCTCTTCGAAATAAATAATAGCTCACATTTTATAGTTATTTTTACCCCTGACCAGTGAACTCGGAACGCTTTGCCGGGAAAATTGCTTTATAATATGGACAACATTGATCTCTTGATACTAATCGCGCGTCTTAATTAATGTAAGAGTAAGCTGTTCTGATGTGCCGACAACAAATATCCAAGCTTCAATACAATTGGAATAGGAAGTTAAAGGATAAACAAAGTAACATAAGCTAGAGACATTAATTGTACAAGTTGATTTACATCGTATTTCTAAGACCAAATTACTTCATGTATATTTGTATTTAAAATTTATAAATAAAAATAAGACATATAAAGATTAAAATGCTTAGAGTCGACAGAACGTCTTCTGTTTCTAACGCCTCAGATTGGGTTATATTTTGAATCCCGTTCTTGAACGATGACGTCATTATACAAAGCAGTGCGTTCTCTGTCTGGCATAAAGCTAAAGACTAAAATTACATTATATTTTCGAATCAACGCACCTACGTATTTGTCATAGTATTAGGTATTGCCCGGTGCCCATGGGCGGTGGTAGCCACTTATTGTCAGGTCAGCCAGTTGTTAGTATGTCTACAACAGTAAAATTACATATTTGAAATATTAATATCGAATTCTTTAGGTTTTACTATGAGAACGTAATCGAGATTCATAACTGGAGTGAAAACTTTAAAAATATTTAAGTATTTTTTCCTCAAACATAATTTGTTTCACGTACTTACTTCTTCAGTAATGTGTCGGACACAATTATAGTTACCAGTCGTAACGACAAAACCCCAAAACCCCAGTCGACACATTGTATATTATAAACTGACATTTGTACTTACGATTCCTTGCAATCACATCAAATACTGCATATACAGTAAAATACAAAAAAGAAAAACTACAAACATTTTACTAAATTTATTACATTACCTTTTTTAAATCGATGATACACATGGTACACAGTATTATACATAAAATCAATGAATGCCAACACGAAGGAGCTAATGAAACACAATGTTATCACAATAAGTTTTGATCACGACTATAAAATGATACATATATTTTAATTACAAATCTTATAAGCTGATATATACAATGGTCTATGTAATGTAATTTTACACCATGAACCGTTTGAGAGAACATTCTAACCGGCACATTGCTATGATTTAAATCAATAAAACACTATACATTCTAATATAAATCTAAAATTTAATTTTACAACTAATCAACTGTCTGCTGAGTGTAAGCACGCGTGAACATTACGTTCCTAAATGATTCTGTGAGATATAAAAACTTAGTATTTCCCGACTACGATAATAGTTCTACATATAATCTGAATGTCAGAGTTCTTTGTTCCAAAGGCAATGGATTACCCTTTAAAACGAATCAAGGGGAAATTTTGATGGAACAAAAGTGAAATTCTCAGCTTGTTACTAAGGATGAAATAGTAAATATTGGGGCTAACCCGAGCCGAGGTAGGATACTCGAATAAGCTCATAGGTGGCTGGACATATTCACGTGAGTTTTAAAGGTGAATTCTTAATTCATCTGATTCATGGCTTGCTTGGTTAAAATTTGTAGACGGGATATATTACAATAAATTTCATTCGTCGAAGAACAATATGAAATTCGACTTTTATTTCAATAATGATCGCAAATTTTATATTTTTTCCGTTGTTATGTTGCTTGCGTAAATTTATAATTATTTTCTTTTTATTAATAATAGTACATTTTGTATGTAGGCACGCTAAAAACGTAATCTAATGATGGACCTCTCGTTTTGAAGAAGTGGTTCTCGTAACAATAAACGCGGCCTCTGTACCTGTATCAATAATTCATATTCATTACAATGTGATTCTACTGATATCTTCTGTCCCTTCTTAACACGTGTCTCTCTTAAAACTTTATTTAAAGATTACCACAGACAGCTGCTCTGGGCATCATCTGCCTGTGACTGGTGGTGACAACTCTTCAAGTTGATGGACTTTTTGACGTCACAAGCTAACACTAGATCAAGTGATGCGGCATGCACGTTTAAATTAGATGATAGATTAATGATGAAGATTATTAAAGAATTATTATAGGAAACAAAACATTTGTGAAGCGTCAAAGTGCAATGAACTCTCGTCTAAATTTACAAGCCATACGGAATGTTTCGCGCATCGAAATGAAGATAATATGCATTCCGGACATTTTCTTTATGCAATCCGACGCTTGGGAGTATCACGAATAGATGACCCGTGCTGTTTGCATTAAGTGTTGGCGGGGAACAATCGTATTGCATTACGTACGCATGCTATTAATATTGTCAATACATATCACTTAGAGAGGACATTCAAGTGTTGAACTACCAACGAGTTACGGTTTCAAAAAATAGCAGAATGGATTTTGCGACAGTTCCCATGCACAGAACGGCGAATCACACGCTCCCTAAAATTCTAATTGTATTCAAAAAAAAAACACCTCCGATCACCTATAAAATAGCTAAACATTCTAAATCATGAAGGTGACCTCTACTGAATTAGCAACTGCTTTGAACAGACACAATTCTGGTCTTGTCCAGAGCATGTATCATATTAATGAGCTAAACAGTCAGTACCCAATCTATTACAGTTATAGCTGAAGTAACGACTACTGTTACACAAGGCGCGCATGTCCGTACAGTTATTTATATGTTTACGAAATACATCAATGAGGGCACAGTTGTGCAAAGCTCATGCCAATAATAAAATCATGTACTTACTTGGCTCCGAGAGCAGTTTTCGTATCGAGAACCTCGACTATGTCGCCGGTCTTCAACGAGACTTCGTCATCGGTAGCGGCGGTGTAGTCCGAAGACGCTACCACCACGTCGTCCACCTATAACAACCAGAAAAACCACGTTAGTTGCTGAGAATTAAAAACAAACAAACAGTTTCACGATCCAAAGTACCTTAGGAGGACTCCTGCTACAGCTGGAACGAGATCTAGACAGTGAGCGCGAAGGATATCGTTTGTAACTGGGTGTATTTTCCAAGCTGCTCATCCTACTCCTAGTATTATCCCTATCTAGTAAAACCCCGCTGTATTTCCTGCCCCAACCGCTCATTCTCGTTATGATCTGACTATTACTGATATTGCAATAGCCGTTAAAAGTTTCCAGATCTTCATCTTGGTTGTCCACAATAGGACAGCTGTACATTGAGAAGCGATGAGCCGAGGGCTGGCTTAAGTTTAAAGCTGAGAATACGTGTAGGGGTTCGAAATGTTGAATTCCATTTTCATCTAGAACTGTGTACGCCACTTGTCCGGTTAAAACCGCTCGACTGGCTTCTCTAGGAACCACAGCTTGCAATCCTTTTTTCATGATCAACAGAGCCCCAGAGACTTTCTTCTTACGCTGGAACAAAAAGTCTTCCATGGCGAGACTATTTTCAGGCTGAAGTAGACTCAACGGGACGTCTTGTGATGACATGAGAGGTGGTTCTTCTGGAATGATCATCAGCGCGGCGCTTTCTCGCACCAAGTCCCTAAGATTAGGGTCCGTGCGAGCCAACTCTGGATTGGTTTCCAACTTATGTAAAGCAGAAAGCAAGCTGGGAGATTTTTCCGCGAGCTTCCTCATAACAATTAAACGTTTTAATATGCTAAGGCTGGTATCGTCGGATGCTATTTTAGACAAGTCCTCTTCACTGTTTACAATAGCCATTAGTTTTGTGGCGATGTCTCTCATTCCGAGTAGTTTAGCGAGCCCGACTGACTGCGCGATTAATTCCTTTACGTTTTCTTGTTCACACTTCTCGTTTAGTAATATTTTTATTTCTTGACTGCTCGAATCTTGGACCGCTGACACGATCGCTTTTTGCAACGTTTCAGTGGCTTCATGGTCGGTGTTTACGAAATATATTGACTCAGAAATACGTCCAAGTATGTGTTGTAGAAGTTTCGTGTCGCATTTAGAAATATTTTTGAATGCCGGGCCTAATACTTCGTTCTCGGCACCAAGAAATTCTCCAAATTTTTCAATAATTTCATCTTCATTGATGGAATGTTTGTTTAAAGCATTATTTACGGCCAATTTTATTAATTCTACTTTAGATTCCGACGTATTATCGAGAATTTCATCACAGAGCATTTCTTTATCTTCCTCTTTTTGAAGTATCGCGTACATAGCCGATACAAAATCTTCATCAAGAGCCTTTCCTAGAATTGTGTCAATCGATTTCAAAATCATTTGATATTTCTCTTTACTATTATTATTGTTTATTTCTTCAAACTGTTCCGCAGTTACCAGGGCTGCCAAAACTGCGGCAGCAATTGAATTTTTCACTCGTTCTTGATGTGCAGACTGTCCATTACCTCCAATGAAACCAACGGTTTCCTGAACATCCATACGCTTTTTGGTTCCTCTGATTTTCTTGATTTCAGATGATGCTGAGGAGTCGCTTCTATCACTGTCGTGCATTTCAGACTTTATATGAGCACTCATTTCAATAATCGATGAAATAACATCCATCAATTGGTTCGCAACTTCGTCTTTTAAGCCGAAGTCTGTCACGAATGCCTTCAAGGCTTCTACGTTTTTAGTTTGATTTAATATAACACTAATTGATGGTAAATCGGCTGGAACCTGTCTACCAATCGACATACCTGCCTCTGAGAGCTGCCTTAGCATTTTAGTGTCGATAGTGAGCTCGCCTTTCGTAGAGGTTGTGTCATTGGGATTAGTTTTTACTTTGAGTAATTTGAGCTCTTCAGGGGTGACAACGAAACTTTGCACTGAAAATTCTAAGCCTTCTTCACCTTCGGTTAGGTCGGGGGCTACGAATTTAAGTCCTTCAGGTGTTTGAACGATTTGACCAGGAACGAAAGTGACTCCATTATCATCAGTTTCTACCACTCTTCCAGGAACAAATCTGGGTCCTTCTTCGGTATCTACAACTTGACCGGGGACAAATCTAGAGCCTTCATCTGTAGAAATTACTTGACCAGGTATGAATGTTGGTCCAGCTTTTGTTTCTATAATCTGTCCAGGAACGAAGCGAGGACCATCGATGGTATGTATAGTCTGACCGGGAACGAACTTTGGTCCTGATTTAGTATTCACAACTTGACCCGGTACAAATTTTGGTCCATCTGCCGTATCAACAACTTGACCCGGTACAAACTGCTCTCCGTTTTCAGTAAACACGATTTGCCCAGGTACGAAAATGCCTTCCACCATAGTACCAGGTACAAAGCGGGATTGATTTAAATCATTTTTCACCAGTCTTCCGGGCACAACTTTACCTTCCACTTTCGGAATCCTAGGGCCAGGATAGAACTCTATGCCCTTAGTTGTTTGTATCATATGCCCGAATACGTAAAGGGATTCTTCTGATAATGAACAGGTTTTGATATCTATTGGTAAACCAGTAGGTGTACTTTCTGTAAAAGTTATGTCTTCAACAGATTTGGCAACAGAAAACTCTACGTGACCATCAGCCTGCACAATAGTTTTCCCTGGTACAAATTTTTCCCCGTGGTTCGTAATGACGACTTGACCTTCAACAAATTTCGGCCCATCAATAGTTTCTAACGTTGTTCCGGGAACAAACTGAAGAGAAGAATCACTGGTAGTTTTAGAAATACCGGGGACAAAGCAACTTTTTCCGTTGACAGTAATTGTTTGACCGGGAACAAATTTCAAGCCATTCGGTGTTGCTATCGTGGCACCAGGAACAAAGTGTAACTCGTCGTCTTGCTGTAGTACTTGCCCGGGAACGAACTGCCACTCATTGTTAATTTTCGCATTTTGCCCCGGCGTAAAAGTGATTTCTGTGTCTTCTGTTATTGTTTGACCGGGAATAAATTGAACGCCGTCCGGTGTCATAATCGCCTGACCAGGAACAAAAACTTCTTCGGATCCTGTGCTAATAGTTTTTCCGGGTACGAATTTCAGTCCTTCTTCAGAAAGCACTGTTTGACCTTCAAGGAACCGATAAGTTTCGTTCTTGGTTCTGATTGTTTGACCGCAAACAAACTCTTCTCCATTCGCTGTCATTAAATTTTGGCCAGCAAGAAATAAAGGCTCGTTGTTGTTTTCGTTCATAACTATGTGACCTGGTATAAGAGCCGGTCCGGCAGGCGTGTTGACACTTAAACCGGGCACAAATATTGGACCATCTGGCGTCTCAATAGTCTGTCCCGGCACAAAAACAGTACCTTGGGGTGTATTCAGCATTTGTCCAGGAACAAATTTCTTGGCTTTGTTTATGTCTAACGAAAGACCAGAAATTGCAGCTATTTTATTTCTTTTACCCTTTTTAATATTCTTGACCACCTCCGGCAAACAATCGATGGTCGGGAGTAGATCAGTTTTTCCGTTTTCGATTAATCTTTCAGCAACATTAGCCGTTTCAATCAACTTTTCACTTGATAGCTCTTTAATTCCACTCAACACTGTCTGTTCAGGTCGAGCTTTCACTGGCTTAAGGGGGTTAACGCATGGCACACTCTCTAAAGAAACTGACACATCGCTAATATTTTTGTTAACTTCATATATCTCTGCTTCACAATGATATGGCGCTATCTTTAAGGGCGTCGGTAGTTGTGTTACTTTCGGTATAAAATTCTCATCAATAATATCTTTTTCAAATTCATCCCAACTCCAAGACTCTCCTAGAGGGTGTAACTGATTTCTCCATTCTCCAGAACACGTCACAATGCTCGATTTTGAGCGCATATGATTCAAATCAAAGTTGTCGTAAGTGAAGCATTTCACGTCGTGTTTCTCATGCCTGAATTCTTCCATCTTGGCTTTTTTCGCTTTTCGATCCTGGCGCTGTTTTTCTTCTTCTAATTCTTGAACATCAGCCAGTTTTTCTTTATTTTCAAAAATTTTCTTCATAGACGATAATCCAGCTGTGCGTTTCCTTTTCTTCTTTTTTTCTTCTAATTCTTCCATTTCTCTTTGTTTAAGTACTTCTGCATTTGGTCCCTCGCCTTCGAACATCTCCACGTCTTCGGTAAAATCTTTAAAGTCCATTGAAACGCTGCGACCCTGTTTAGTTTTGATAAGTACGGTGTCCGAATCTTTGGCAAGCATAACGTCCCTAACGTCGCCGTCGCGAACCGCCGCTTCCATCTGAGCAGAAAACACTAGACTGCATCTTCTTTCCTGCACTGTGTAAACATAACGTTTGTCTTCCGTAACTTGTTTCCCTAACAGCAACTCTATCAATCCTTTCTGTGCTTCAGTCGAACCGTCTAGAACAGGGAAAATATATCTGTAGTCCGGCAGCATCTCGTGTTTTCTGTTTCCATAATTAATTTCCGGCGAATAATGATGCGGTCCCAGTTCTCCGGATATATTCGTAATTTTACATTTAGCCTTCGTAGAGCGAGCCGTGAGTAGTACTGGAATGTAATGATGTGAAGGCAGCCCGTAAGACTTGCCGGTGATCCTGCAGCAGCGCTTCGCATCGGCAGGGGAAATCGGTGCGAGAAGAGGAAAGTAGTTGGGCTTCGGCAGCCCTCTACTGCGGCCCGTAATTCTGCAGAACGACATTGTTGTTGTTTTCACACTACCATATTATTTGTTTACAGGGTTCTCAAGATTTACTCAAAATACTTCGTTGGCCGATCGTATGAGAAACTCGCGGTTGGGAGCGCGTGTTGTCGGAACGGGTTGTTCGAGACGACTAATGCCACGAGCGGTCGGGGTAGAGCTTTAGGCGCCGAACGATTCGCACCTTCCACGCAGACGGTGTGCCGTTCACTTGTTCCGGTTACTGTCTATTTATAAACAAGCGAAAGATGGATTTACTTAAAACAAAAATATATGACACCGTTCCGAACAGCTCACAAGAAATCACAAAGTGTTTATACGTTCAAACAACAACGTTTCAGTTTGGTTATGTAATTTTTTATATTTTTTTTTATTGCTTAGATGGCTGTACGAGCCCACAGCATACCTGGTTTCAAGTGGTTACTGGAGCCCATAGACATCCACAACGCAAATGCGCCACCCACCCTGAGATATAAGTTCTAAGGTCTCAAGTATAGTTACAACGGCTGCCCCACCCTTCAAACCGAAACGCATTACTGCTTCACGGCAGAAATAGGCAGGGTGGTGGTACCCACCTGCGCGGACTCACAAGAGGTCCTACCACCAGTATAAATATAATATGTAATTGAACTGAAAGCAAAAGAACAGCGGTTCTGAAATGATGTACAACATCAAAATCCTCGTAAATATTTTAAAAAGAAAACAACTGTATACAAAATTCAATTAAAAAAAACATGTTGCGTCTTGTTGAAATTCATAATTGATAATTTATGTTCCCACGAAGAGAATCGAGTGAACGGCTATTTTAAGCTCGCGTCTTACATTTTTACATAAAGAGCTTTCGTAACGTACCCCCAAAAGTCTTTGTTTATTGTTCCAGAGGTCAATAACATCCGAGAGGAGCTTTTCTTCATAAAGGCATTGTTCGGTTGAGAGGACACAAATCAATCTGTCGACGCCGACGGAGTTCATTAAATTGAAGCAACAAATTTATTAATTCAACTAATTAGGAGCGACAGACACGAATCTCGTTAGCAGAAGCAGAAAGGAAAACGAATAAAACGCGATGAGCATATTTCAATTTTGTAATGCGAAACAAATTTTATGTCTCCAACTAATTTAGTTAATGTTCGTACTAAAAAAAAAATCGAGAAACTTTACGATAACATTGAAATGTATCTAAAAATTTTTTTCATACCTTATCTAGTAACCTCGAAGGGTTATCCTAGATTCCCCGAACTAGTAGGTGAGCTCACGGGGCTTGCTAACACGAGCCCTAGCAAGAGCCGTGCTTCGCAGAATCTACCACCGGATCGGAAACGCGACGCACTGAGAAGATCCGGTGAGAAACTCAGTGGGATGTGTCCAGTGGCAGATTAAAGGTCCAGAGCGCCCTAGGCAATCACTTTATCGGCGCCCCTGTACCGGCCATAAATGGCCATCATAATACTATAAGTTTTAACTAGGTAGTTGTTTTTGCAATTACGATCACGTTGTCCAATCATGGGGTAAAAAAAGTAACTAATCTATTGTGAGCTGGTTATCGATCAGTTACCACTTTTTACCACAATTACCACAATGGTAATTGATCTATGGAGTTAGTGATTTGTTTTAGCCCACAATGACGTCAAACGTGATTAAGCTACGTTCAGTCGAGTTCAAAAGTCTTGTGAGGCCTATACCCCAATTAAATTGAAAATTAACAGCATATCGATTACTGGGTCATCCCTACTGGTGTTAGCCCAATGATCTAAATTCGACCATAAATATAAAGATTCATTTTATCTCTAACATTTTCTCTTTTATTTTTGATAAATCGAATAGTCAATAACGAAACATAAAAGAGACTGTCGTTATTAATAAGATACTACGATTGTATTCTTAGTTTAACATTTATTAGCTGCGAAAATGAAGAAGTCAAAATGAAAATAATGTCAATTAAAAAAAACCGCCTCAACGAAATGTCAACGGTTAACCTTGTCAACTGTCAAAAACCTAGTTATTTTTACGAGCGCTACAATCTAAATCCGCGGACCTTCACGGCTTCAAGAAACCGGGTCCGTTTATTTTCGTTTCCTTCAGAATTATAAAAGAGAAGACAGATCGAAGTGTATTATTTGAACACGCGTACAAATATTTACAAAATAAACGATGGATTCGTGTGGATCGCGCGTCGAAAACTTTGTGGGTTGCTTGTATTTGAATTGATATTATAAAATTTCGTGAAAAGTTTGTTCTTTACTGCTTTCGGTTGTAATAGGAAACAAAAAATGCGGTAATCGATGAGAAAGAACCGATTTATTTTAAAAGCAACGATACATGTTTTTTTGTTGTTGATTAGATAGGTGGACGAGCTCACTACCCACCTGGTGTTAAGTGGTTACTGGAGCCCATAGACATCTACAACGTAAATGCGCCACCTAACTTGAGATATAAGCTCTAAGGTCTAGAGTGTAGTTACAACACTCATTTATAGTTACTCATTAACTACATTCAAGTTAATAAGAAGATTTTCTAGCTTGCTGTTAAGTAACTCATGATACCACTTTTCCATCACCTGTTTTGATTTAGTGGTGGTACGTACATATTGTGAGTAGCTGTTTCTGCCTTAAAAAAGTCATGCGTTCGAGTTTGAATGGGGATAGTAATTTTTTTGCCCCTGCCTATTCCCTGGTAGCTTAACTGATTATCCCAGCTACGCCCGGACTGGTATGTGAGCTCACGGACTCAACCTGAGAGAATTTCCTAACACTAGACTTAGCAAAGGCAAGGCTTCCCAGAATCTACCACAGAATCGCAATCGTGACTCACTGAGAAAGATCCGGCGAGAAACTCAGTGGGCTGTGTCTATGGGTTCGTTCGCTCGTCGAACTCTTCGTCGTAATTGACGAATTTGACGAGGACGGTGACCGGTGCTTTTAAAGCCTAAAGCACCTAGAATAAATTCGGGGGATGCAACAAGACATACTTTGGGCGACAAAGGCTTCGCGTTGACCCGTCGTCTGGGTCGGATAAGGGTTATTTAAGCCAACCCTTCCACATTTAATATTTAGTCATTAATTAAGGAAAGAAAAAAAAAATGTAATGGTATAAAATGTATATAATGATAGTTATGTGTTAGATTTTTTTTAAGTTACTAACATAGATTATAAGTAATTGTTACTAACAAAATGTTATGGTTTAAAAAAAAACTGATATAAAGTATTAATAATAATAATAATATACACCTGGGGAAAACAGATGGATCGTTCGAAAGCGCAGAAGATGAATATTACGAGTACCAGTTAGATGTAGCTTCAATAAATTAACAATTTATACTCCAACAAGGTTCATTGCTCTGATATATTTTCTTCGTAGTCTCATTATAATTACGAACCGTGAATAGAAACATAAAAATATATATGAAACTTCAAAGGGTTCGCCTTGCGTAACGGGAGGAAGGTCACGACGGACCCGCGCTACTATATCATTCACACATGAATAAACCGTATTAATAAATCCTTTTATCTGTTGTAATCTTGGATCGATTTCAATTTAACCCAAAGAAAACTATTTCATCATTGACTTCATCGTTTGTATAGATTTCTAGAAATAAACTCTTGCGTGCTTAAATCAGAATTGAAGTTTGCCCGATTTTTTTTCGTGTATAACTCTATATCAATCGATGATCATGTTTAGTCCACGATCGGTCCAAGCCAGCCGAATCGCCAAGCTTTAGTAAACATGCTGGCATGCCGTGAACAGCTTAAGTGTCTGGAGTTTGATGTCATGACAGAGGCCACAGACAACACATCGGTCCTGCCAACGCAACTAGAGACACAAGATGCAAGCCTTTTTTGACGTATTCTAGAATATTACGGTTCATCTTCTTTCTTATTTTTTACTAGCTGACCCGGCAGACTTCGTAGCGTCTCAATCGATAAAGAAAAGACCTAAACTTTTGTATAAAATAAACTTAAAACAAACAAAGGGAATCTGTCTGACGGGGGACACATCAAAAGAAAAACAAAATTGTTATTTTTATTAAATTCCGAGCATTTTCATATTTATCTACCTTTTAAACCTTCTCTGGACTTCCACAAAGAATTTAACACCAAAATTTGCCAAACTAACGAACAGCAATTCATTTATATATATTTTTTTTATTGCTTAGATGAGTGGACGACCTCACAGCCCACCTGGTGTTAAGTGGTTACTGGGGCCCATAGACATCTACAACGCAAAAGCGCCACCCACCTTGAGATATAAGTTCTAAAGTCTCAAGTATAGTTACAACGGCTGCCCCAACCTTCAAACCGAAACGCATTACTGCTTCACGGCAGAAATAGGCAGGGTGGTGGTACCTGCCCGTGCGGACACACACGTATTAAACAGTTCCTGTAGCCCAGGGACAATGAGGTCAACGATCGAAATCCCGACTGGATTGATATTTGACGAGACCCTCAAATTAAACAAGAAGTTTGGCTTCGTCACAGAAATCAGTAACAAGTTGGAGGGTAAAATCGGTGATAATTCACGAGACGTTTCCATAAAGCGAATCTAAAAACAACGTTCGTGAACTTCAGCGAACGCTACCTGTGATCTAATTCACAGATTGACAGCGCATCCGCTTCTGTCAATTGAAGAGAACAAATGAATAATAAAGCTATTCCCGTGGTCTCTAGCCTTCACTCTTGAAACGGAGATTAGTCCATAAATCGCACATCTAAAGGAACGATGAAAATGTAACTGCTAGGAGTGAGGCAAATACTGCACGTGTTCTCTTGTAGGAAAAACTTTGATTAGATTCGGAGAAATCAAAGTTGAATTTAGCACATGTTGAAACCCAAACACTACAATTCATGTTAGAGAAGTCTTAGATAAAACAAAGCATGTTATATTTCGATATCCATTTGAAAAATGGGATAGCCGTTACTTCAAACAAAACTAAATCCTTTTTTTTCTCATTCAGCTTGGCCATTACAGGTGCTTATATTTTATGATTATGCCACTATTTGGAAATGCAGCTTCAGCTACGAGAAAAATCGGTGAGAAACTCAAAGCTAGGTAATTATTTTCAACAATAAATTGTACATTAAAGCAATTGCAAGAGATTTAACAACAAAAGATATTCATGGCATGTGCTTCTTGATTAACTTAAATATGAAAAAACTAGTAATAATACAAAGCTTTAGTATTGAATAAATACTTTAATTACGTCTAACTCAAGAATCGATTCAATCAACGTCATTGTTAGAAATATTTTCGATCTGTCTGAGCCGACCCGAGTTTTAGAGAAAAGTGGTACGACTAATTTTTTTAAATTTCTGTTTAACTAGACGAAAGCTGAGGAAAAAACCTACAACGCGTTACAAGATTAACTCAGCTTCGTGCGGTGACTACTTTATGCACTCCAAAAACTCATTTATCATTCGGTCACTGCAGTGATGTGTTCACCTTGAGACATCTTCCTTTGATCAATTCCCCGTTGCAGTTGTGTCGACGTGTCTTCAGCCCCGCCTGACTGAGGATACGTCGGAAGAACTGCACTTAAACTACGTGTACCGTGTACATGTCATGCGACCTTCAATTAATGTTACTGTCAATTTTACACACAATATTAAGTTTTATTATAACAGACGGTAGACACATTTAAACCTTGCAACTTCGCATTGTATAAGAAAGATAGTGTTTTCGTTTGCTGTCGCGAGTCGTAGACATAATACGACATAAAACGGCCGTCTGGTGTAGTGGTAAGTGACATGGTCACTACACAAGGGGGTCGCGGGTTCGAATCCCGCCAAAGGAAGATATTTGTATGATAAATATAAATATATTTTCCAGGGTTATGGATGTATATTAAATATATGTATGTGCATAATAAAAATATTACATTTATTTCCGTTATCTGGTACCTGTAACACAAGTTCTTTACGAACTTAGCACGGGACCAGTTAACGTGGCGTGATTGTTAGTAAATATTTATTATTATTTATTATTATTATTATTATTATTATTATTTATATATACGGTTTAATATAGCGTTTTTATAATGTCATTAATTGTCATGTGGTTTTGAATGCTTTAGCTTTCGTGATCACTTGGTCAGTGGTCTGTTAAATATATTAAGCCGTAAATGTAATTTCAATTATGTTTATTTATTTATTTCTGGTGGTAGGAGCTCTTGTGAGTCCGCGCGGGTAGGTACCACCACCCTGCCTATTTCTGCCGTGAAGCAGTAATGCGTTTCGGTTTGAAGGGTGGGGCAGCCGTTGTAACTATACTTGAGACCTTAGAACTTATATCTCAAGGTGGGTGGCGCATTTACATTGTGGATGTCTATGGGCTCCAGTAACCACTTAACACCAGGTGGGCTGTGAGCTCGTCCACGCATCTAAGCAATAAAAAAAAAACAAAGATTTTCCCATCCATTCCATTTATCCGTGTTTGACTTATGATGATATTTAAGATAATGCTACAAAATAAGTGACGTATTGTTACGCCGGTAAGAGTAACACCATCTATCGCCGAACAGTCGAACGAATATCGAAGGATCTAGTAGCATCTAGAGCGCTCGAGAAGTACAACGCCATCTATTGTCAGATAGCGGAAACACAATACTCGACTTGTGTGAAATATTCTCGATAGTTCTAGGGATGTGGTATCGGCTGTAAAAGCGTTGCAGAGATGGCACGCAGTCAGTTAGTAATCGGAACTACTCGAAGCGAAACAGCGAACGGATCACCTGAAGCGAAGCGGAAGAAGCGAATTGAGAATTTTAAAGTGTTTTAGGTGCTCTAAGTGCTACAGTTTTAATTTATACTTCGGTCGAATTTTATTTTATCCTTAACCCTAGCGCGTAACAATATAATAACAGCGTGGACAACACATTTTAAAATGAAAATACTCGTAGACCTAAAGTTGCAACTCATTGAATAGAATTTTGTATTAATAAGTTATGGTTAGACTTCTTTCTTTTTTATAATAATCAAACGATATGTGTAGTGTACTGATGTAGAGATCTATCCTGTTTAATTTTATAATTCAGCGAAACGGACACGACGCAATGATCCGAGAAGGATAGATAGAGTAGACCAGTCACACCTGTACCGTACGCGCTGTCGACCACTTCCGGCGGATGTGTCAGCTGGTGAAATTCTAAATTTAAAAGCGATGACATTGCCAGCTATGTACTTTCCTCATACAATTTCAGGTGTTTGCTACTTATACTTTTTCTAATTTTTTTCGAAGATTTTTTGGTGCGGTAACGAGACCTTTAAGCTATTTTATTTTACTAAATTCGTTCTAATTTGTGGATATGCTCTGCAATGATTATTTTTTTGTCAATTGTTTTTTTTTTTAGTCGGCTGTCCTTTATTCTAGCAAAAGCCGTACTTTGCAAAACCTGCCACCGGATCAGAAACGCGACCTACTGAGAAGATCCGGCGAGAAACTTAGTTGGCTGTGTCTGTGGGTTAATTTACTGGCCGAGCCCTTCGTCGCATCCGACGGGTTCGACGAGAACGATGACCGGTGCTTGAGATACCTAAAAGCACCGTTAGTGGATCGGCAGGATTCTAAATGACGTCTTTAGGTGACGTCGACTGCTTTCCATTCGGTCCGCAGGATCGGGGCGAACACTGTAATACCCAATACTCTTTGTTCCGTAGTTACTAATTTCGGAAAGAAAATATTTCTCAAATTCTATTCATTGAAGTATGATTTTATAGGACACCGCGTCTCACTACACACTCCAGATCTACTTCATAATTTTCATGGAAGTGAGAAAACACACGTAGCTGGTCATCTATGATATTCAAAGAAAAAACAAAACGAAAGACATTAATAAAGACACTTTTCATGACTCATAAAGTCATGAGGTTCCAAACACTAATTCGTGTTTCCCTTAGTCATTAATATGTTATCAATACAATTTTCCGGGAAACCCATTACGATTTTTTTCCTCAAAAATATTCAGAGAATATTCACCGCATAAATATTAAGAGTTTACAGAACTAATAAAATTGAGTGCCAAATAGAATCATGCTTCGCGTAAGACGACCTTTAAGTATCGATACCAGAAATCTTGTTTACGAAATTAAAATCGTTGGCGGGAAATCTGACAGATGTCAAGTTTTTTTTTACGATGTATTAGGCCAATGATCTATTGGCATTGAATATTATTGCGAAACATAAAAGTTAATTTTAAATAGTTCTGCGTCATTTATCACTCTAATCATATTATTTATTAGTGAAGAAAAACAAAAGACTGTGTGTATGTAATGTTGGATGCGGTTCAACAAGGAGACCCAGTTACGTGAACAAATCCAGCCAGACACAGATCTAGTGCGCCTATTTAAAGGATTCCAAGAAACCGTAATATAGAACTCATCCCGTCACTATGTATGTTTCTACATTTTGTTTGAAAAAAGAAAATGAACAAAGTTAAAAAAAAAAAATTTTTTTTATTCATTTATAAATTTTATGAACAATCCTTACCGTGATAATTATGATAATATTATAAATAATTTTCATAGCTTTTTTTTTTTATTGCTTAGATGGGTGGACGAGCTCACAGCCCACCTGGTGTTAAGTGGTTACTGGAGCCCATAGACATCCACAACGTAAATGCGCCACCCACCTTGAGATATAAGTTCTAAGGTCTCAAGTATAGTTGCAACGGCTGCCCCACCCTTCAAGCCGAAACGCATTACTGCTTCACGGCAGAAATAGGCAGGGTGGTGGTACCCACCCGCGCGGACTCACAACAGGTCCCACCACCAGCAATTACGCAAATTATAATTCTCTCAATCCTGATTGAAATACAGTCTAACGATGATTTTGCAAAATTTAAACACTGTTTGATAATCAGAAAATTTAAGAAAAGAGTACCTATGCAATTTTTGCGGCTGCTCTTGAGTCAAGATCAGTTGTTTAACGAATGAATCTACTACCAGATCGGAATCGCGACCCGCTGAGAAGATCCGGCGAGAAACTCAGCGGGCTGATGAATGAGTTAGGCTGCACGTCGACCTCTTTGACGAGTTCTACGAGTACAGTTACCGGGGTCCCTAAACCTGCTCCTAGTGTTAGAGCTGAAGGCCTCTAATGCAAAGGTTATCGGATCTAATGGATCCGTAAGAACGTAACTCGGAACAGGTCACCGGTTCAGAAATACCTCAGAGTACAAAATCAACTGCGGCGCTGATCTTCCATTGTCACCGGAGATGCGACGTAGACTTTAGAATCAGACCGATCAGCCATTCATTCCATTTAAGCAAAAAATCGCGTTTTTTTTTTTTTGCAAAATTCAATAATAATAATCACAATAACTGATCAACAGATTAAAAACAAGCGCATGGTTCTCGCTTGAATGACACACTGTTTATTGTCATGTTTCTTCGTCACAATTATTTCATATTTAAAGCCAATTCGTAAATTAAAACCTTAAATGATTCTACTACCGTGGCAAGGTCGCGTCGCGTCTTGCGATCTAGTTTAAAGAGTGGGGTACAACCCCTACACCACACAACTGAGACTTCGGACCCGTGTCTCAAGGTCAGCGGTATTCACTTGGTGTCATGCATGTATCCCGTTCACCGATCCAGCACAATAAAAACTGATCGAAAACTGAAATCGTGCATTGAAAAAAGCACCGTAACACCAACATCATAGAGTTTCTAGTACATTTTAGTTCGACCGTGTCACGGTGCCCTTCACGGACCAAACGCAATTCATTGCCGTTGACAATACTTCCCGTAAACAATAACAGGTCGTCAATCATCGTCCATTTAATGTGTACATCTTCACACAGGTATTTTAGTTAGTTTATATTATTCCGCTTTGGCCCACACACGTCTTTTGTGTATCTTAAACATGTTTAATTCTAATTTTAGATAATAACAACAGTCTTTCGTGATTGTTTTGAACCGTACAAAGATTAATGTTTTGATATTCGATGTTATAAACTTTGCACATTTAATATCCTTGATTCTTAGTAGTTGTATTAGTATATATATATTAGTATTTACTGGTGGTAGGACCTCTTGTGAGTCCGCACGGGTAGGTACCACCGCCCTGCCTATATCTGCCGTGAAGCAGTAATGCGTTTCGGTTGAAGGGTGGGGCAGCCGTCGTAACTATACTGAGACCTTAGAACTTATATCTCAGGGTGGGTGGCGCATTTACGTTGTAGTTGTCTATGGGCTCCAGTAACCACTTAACACCAGGTGGGCTGTGGGCTCGTCCACCCATATAAGCAATAAAAAAAAAAATACACTCTGCGCTGTGTAAAATAGAATGAATGTGAAGGCGGACATTTGGCCGTGGTCAACGGAAACAGAGAAGTATCGTGTCTTTGGCGTTAACCCTAGCTCATTGCAATCTAGAAAAATGGTTGATACTTACCTGTGATAGTTCAGATTGTTGTATGGGTAAGCAATAAAACTAATTAAAAAAATCGCTGGAACCCTAATTTGAGAGGTGAGATCGATATCTCAATTGTATTGACCCAATTCCTTTCGCAGGATTTTTAACAAATTTATGATTTTTTGTTGAATATTACTTTTCTAAATTTCTTATTTAAAATCCCTTCGTACACCCAAGATGCGTTAAGGTATAAACATCTTAAGATTCCGGGCAGCTGTTTGCAAACAAACTCAAAATGCAATTTCAAGTATCTCTGGATATACAGATACATTTACAGAAGCGAACGTTACTTATTTATATGGTTTTAGTGATCGTTTTCCTGTTCTCTTGGCTGCGAATTCAAAAGCTGCTCAGATACAAAAAGTTCTTTTTTATTGGAATTAATGCCATGACAACGAGATGATTAGTCGAATGGAAAGTGCCAATTTTTCTCTGTTAATGTAATCGTAAAAACGGTCATATTTTCGATTGCATTGCATTAATGATATTTATTTATTTATATATTAATACGTGAAGCAAAAATTTTGTATCCCTTTTTACGAAAATTGCGCGGACGGAGCAGTATGAAATTTTCCACACTTATAGAGAATATAGAGAAGAAGTGCACAATGCTAATATTTTTTTAAATAATGCATAAAAGATACATTAAATCAATAAAGAAAACATTACACACACTACATACCATGTATTTGACGCACACACGCATGCATACTATTTATTGTCAAACTTTTGTTCTTGACGTCTGTTGTCAAATTGAGAATAGNAAATTTTCCACACTTATAGAGAATATAGAGAAGAAGTGCACAATGCTAATATTTTTTTAAATAATGCATAAAAGATACATTAAATCAATAAAGAAAACATTACACACACTACATACCATGTATTTGACGCACACACGCATGCATACTATTTATTGTCAAACTTTTGTTCTTGACGTCTGTTGTCAAATTGAGAATAGATTAAATATTGTCTGTCTTTGTTAAGATTTTTTATAGTGTAGTCTTAGCGAAATTTGTGATTATAGAAGTATAAAATACAATCATAATAGTGTACAAACTTACAATTCCAATTGATTATAGTCGAATTTCGACTACTGCGGGACCTATAGTTTATTAAGTTGCACCAACAAAGTGATCATGAATACAAAACATTGACAAGCTGACAAAAGTTCATGGCAAATGTCACCTCAATTATAGGTGCAATCGACAGTGCATTAACAACAACAATAAAAAAAAATATAACTAAGATTTGATTACATTCGATTGATTGCTTAAGATTAATTTATATTTAATTGGGAAATGATACGCGATAGATTTTTCCTGTAAGTTGTGAGACAATTAGAAAAGTTGTTTAAGTGTTATTAATTATATTATTATTAAAGTGAGTCTATGTCACGTAGTCTCTTTAGTTGAATCATAAGTTTGGTACGCCTTTCTTTTCCGGAACTGTACAAATAAAAAACTAATTAAAACGCCTCTGAATTTCCTCCATACGGTAATTCCGGAGTCTTCACCCTAAAAGATTATGAATACATTTTTACCGAAGATTTTTTGTACTCATACCCTTCTCGATTTACGTCATTTTACGTGGACCACAGCGACCAAACTTACGTATGCTCATTCGGACTACAAGAAAACGAAAACGAGCATTTGACGTCACCTAAATTTAACGAAAAATGGCGTAAAATAAAATTATAGTCACGTAACCGTTGCACCCTCACACACATCCTCGATACAGAATTTGGGTTGCATCCAAACTAATTATGCGATCGTAAATAAAACGCCCGGTCGTATATCACGGGCCCTTCGCGAACGTGACTAATTTATCAACATTTTGACGTTACAACGGTACGGCTTGCTGATGCGGCCTCACACGAGCTCGCGTTGCGTTTGAGGATGTGAGCGGATTGTGAGTTGTCGGGCCCTAAAGATAAGAGGTGGTTATACCCATGTTTAAATGCCGCAGTTACTAATTTCTCTAGTTACTAAAAGAATACTTAACACACGCTCAAGAATAACTTCTACGATAAAATAATGATATTACGAATGTTTTTTTTTATTTTTTTTATTGCTTAGATGGGTGGACGAGTTCACAGCCCACCTGGTGTTAAGTGGTTACTGAAGTCCATGGACATCTACAACGTAAATGCGCCACCCACCTTAAGATATAAGTTCTAAGATCTCAGTATAGTTACAACGGCTGCCCCAGCCTTCAAACCGAAACGCATTACTGCTTCACGGCAGAAATAGGCAGGGCGGTGGTACCCACCCGCGCGGACTCACAAGACGTCCTACCACCAGTAAATGTGTAACAAAAAGAAAACCCACAAAATGTGTATGTATGTACTTAACAATTATCCTCAGTGTGGGTGGCGGTGTTAAAGTTAGAAGGTGACTCCGGTAACCATTTAACACCAGTGAGCTTAATGCGAGTTTTTTGACTTCTCGATCACGGAAGGATGGTAGCAATCGAGAGGCTCATCGTGACTAGTAAGGTAGATGGGAAAAGACCTCGGGGGCGCAGCCCCAATACGTTGGTCCGACCAGATCCGCACGGCTCTTGATTCCACGTTTCACAACGCCCTCCACACCGCCAGAGACAAGAATGGATGGAGAAAGATCGTGCGTGCGAAGGTGATACAAAAGGATGGCCCTCAGCAAATTTCAAATTCAAAATTCAAATTCAAAATCATTTATTTCAATTTAGATGTCAGCATAACACATTTTTTGAATGTCAAAATATGAATAACAATGCTAACTCTACCACCGGTTCCAAAAAAAGCCACAGTCCTGAAAAGAACCGGCGAAACAAACTCAGCGGGCTTTTTTTTGTTTTTTCTCAAATATTTTCTTTGTTTTTTTAAATAAGTAAAAATATTTACAATAAACGAAAAAACAAGTCAAAAAATACAATTCAAAAAAATAATAATAATGAAAAATTTTTTCGCGATGACGAATATTTTAGCAATGTAGAATACGACGTAAGGAGGAGGAACTTCTCGATCGCGTAAAAGTTAATTCAAATTTGTATGAAGTTCGATCATCTTCATCATCATCGCTTGCCGCTAGGGGCGCTGTTCCAACTCATTACATTTCATCATTACGTTTCTAAAGCCAAAAAATCAAAGAAAACAACATCGTCTCAACGTTAAGAGAGAATTTTAAAAATGAAGAAAAAAGCACAAACTTTCAAAATTCACTTAATCGCATCAATTTATAACTGAAATTGGACAGATTATAAAATAAATGTTTCGAATCGCCACAGAGCGGTGTCCGCATTCTGCCCGAGATGCGAACATTAATTTATCGTGCGTCTAAATTGGTTGGCGCTTGTTAATGTTACCCGATGATCCATCGTCCTGGATTCCGTGTAAATGCACGGATTTCAACACAAAAATTATTTTACTCATTCATTTTTTGGCTATGAATTTGTATTGAGTATTATTTAATCGAAATTTTTGAGCGAGCTATAGTTTGTGGTGATAAAATTAATAATTTCAAGTAGATTAATTGTTGTAATTGATATAACTAGTTAATATCAGTAAAATAAAGTTGTGAGTGATTGATATAATGTACAATTTAGGAACCAGAAGTACCGTAGAATTAAATAAAATTTCGCAACCTCAAAAAACCGTTCTGCTTACAGTAAACACAGTCGGTAGTCTGGCGCTCCGTTTACAACAGGATTTTTGAACGGAACTTGGCGCCAGATTCTACCGAATCTGTGGATTAATTTAAAAAAAAACAGAAACTTTTGGATCCATCAAATTAACAAACAATTTCAACATTTCTTTAATAGATTCAAAGTGTATTTTGAAATATTTATATTTTAATACGAAACGTGACTAAAAAGGTAAGTGTCATTTTTCAATTATGTTAATTTATTATGGTATCACGGCATCCAGTCACTTGAAAAAAAAAAGAAATGGAGTAAGAGCGGAGCTCACTTTGTAATTTTCCGAGAAAAGCTTAAGATTTGCGGTTTGGTTTGTTTATAATATACAAGTATATTGTGTAATCATGTGTAACCATATTTTTAATACCGCTGTTCATAATGGTCGTTGAAATAAAAATGAAAACGCGAGGCAATGCATTATACATTGATGTAATTTTCCCTAGTACCGCGTGTGAATTACACATATCGAGGGTTGAAAAGCTGCTTGGTTTTAGCGACATTGTTGCAACTTTACAGGAGAGTCATTTTAATTATCTGATACCATTAAGGTATTTCAGGGGCGTTGAAAACAAAAATAATGAAAGTTTTTTTTTATTGCTTTTTTTTATTGCTTAGATAGGTGGTCGAGCTCACAGCCCACCTGGTGTTAAGTGGTTACTGGAGTCCAAAGACATCTACAACGTAAATGCGCCACCCACGTTGAGATATAAGTTCTAAGGTCTCAAGTATAGTTACAACGGCTGCCCTACCCTTCAAACTGATACGCATTACTGCTTCACGGCAGAAATAGACAGGGTGGTGGTACCTACCCGCGCGGACTCAAAAGAGGTCCTACCACCAGTAATTAAGCAAATTATAATTTTGCGGGTTTGATTTTTATTACACGATGTTATTCCTTCACCGTGGAAGTCAATCGTGAACATTTGTTGAGTACGTATTTCATTAGAAAAATTGGTACCCGCCTGAGATTCGAACACCGGTACAACGCTCAACACGAATGCACCGGACGTCTTATCCTTTAGGCCATGACGACTTCAGACTTAATTAAGCTCTCCATTTTAACATTCTCTTTCATCGGAGAAAGCAGTAGCCCTAATTCTTTGATAAAAATTAAAAACAACAAACAATTATATTAAAAACTAGATGTGTTTCGTAGCAACGTTACTATTATATAAAACATATAAAACATTAAACCGAAATATGTCCGTGAACTAGTTAGCTAATAATAAATCACTACACTGGAAACCATAACGTCTATAACTAACTGTACGGTTATTCTTGAAACGTACGTATTTACGTTATACAACGTTTTTATGTATGTAAAACTTCATATTGCTCATCGCCCTCATTACCAAATCCGACAAATATCTACCCTAAATGTCTAAAAAATCTTGGGTTATTATTACAAGTTTTCCTCAAAACTAATTTCCGGTGAAATCAACCAATCTATGTAGGTAAATCCTAAAGAATGCGGTATTAAACTGAAAACATAAAAACAAAGTGAACTCTTTAGCGGAATGAACGCCCACGTGTGTGATCGTGTGCAATGTGTATCATGTTGTAGGCTCGCTTACGATAATTTGTTTTGCAACAATGTCTGCCTGCGTAGCACGGTAACAGCTAACAAATCAGACTTAACTCTGGCCTGCTGTATAATAATACACGCGCTGGGGTTCGGGATAAATAAACGTTCCACCAAAGTGCGACTTAAAACTGTATTTATCCCTTAGAACACAGATAGAGCACTTTAAAATTCTCAATTCTCTTCTTTCGCTTCGCGTCAGGTGATCCGTTCGCGGTTTCGCTTCGAGTAGTTCTGCAACGCTTTTATAGTCGATACGATATCCCTAGAATTATCGAGAATACAAGTCGAGTATTTTCGATATGTGTTTCCGCTATCTGACCATAGATGGCGTTGTACTTCTCGAGCGTTCTAGGCATTTCTAGATCCCTTGATATTCGTTTCGGCTATTCGGCGATAGATGGCGTTACTCTTACCGGCGTAACAATAGTATACGTACTACCAGGTATTACTGGTGGTAGGATGTATTGTGAGTCCGTACTTTTACGATATAGATGCCTGTGAGTTTTGGTAACCACTTAACACTAGGTGGGCTCTGAGCTCCTCCATCCATCTATGCAATAAAATAAAAACTACCTACTAAACTAATAAACATCTTGTAGATTGAAGATGTCTTACGGGTCGCAACGCGCTTAGCTTCCTCGACTACAATATGAAAACTAGACATTCGGCGTAATATCCGCATTTTTATAGCTTTCCAGTAACACATCGTTTAATAGAAGCCGTATTTTAATTTGATTCATGCTACTTCGAACTATTTCTTTTAAGAAAAGAAAAAAAACCTATTTATTTTCTTAATCATTCAAAATTCTCTTTAATACAAACAACAAATGGTCCGATTAATAATTCTCCCTCGATTTCTAGTGCATTCATTATTTGTCAGTGATTAAAAGGAAACTTTTGCTCTATGTTTAAATAAGTTATTAATAGAAAGGGTACGCTAGGAGTCAAGTCAGGCCAGGAGTCGGTAGGCAGCGGCTTGGCTCTGCCCCTGGCATTGCTGAAGTCCATGCGCGACGGTAACCACTCACCATCAGGTGGGCCGTACGCTCGTCTGCCTACAAGGGCAATAAAAATAAAATAAAAAAAGTCAACCCTGGCAACAATATTCTAAAATAGGTATTAGAGTTTAAGGTCCCTAACACAAAATCACCAAATAAGTCATGTAAACAAAAAATTAAGTTGCCCTGGCCTAGAGGATAAGACCAAATGCCAAGTAGTGCAGCTTATGCCAGTGTTCTAATCTTATAGTAAGTAGGTACAATTTTTTTCTAAAGAATATACATATACTTATTGCATGTTTACAAACGTCTTCTATGATAAAGGAACAAGGTATAATAAAAATACAACTACAAAACTTATAAGTGTAATTAATATAAAACGTAATGCAAGATCGCACGGCTAGGTACAGCCATAATTCAGCCAAGTAAAAATTCTATTTAAATGTTACAATGTACCGCAATTTAAAATCAACTGGCGCGTAGGGTCAATGATCTCTAGAGAACGCGGAGACTGCCTGCTAGTTGTGTTCACTTTTCATTGCGGGCTCACCGTAATGATAACTATTTTCCATTCATCGTCATCATCTCAGCCTGTCCACTGTCCACTGCTGAACATATGCCTCTCCAAGCGATCTGCAGTGCGGCCGGTCCGTTGCCACCTGCATCCAACGTGACCCAGCGATTCTAGGGTGGTCTAGGCTGGTCTAGGTCTTACTAGGTTGTCGGTCCATCTCGTAAGTGGCCGTCCCATACTGCGTTTGCCAGTATGTGGTCTCCACTCGAGGATCCTTCTGCTCCATCGCATTTTCCGTTCACAATCAAACAATGAACCCTAGTTAGGTCCGAATGGGTAATGGCAGCTTAGAACTCAACAGAACACTAGAAAATTACCGCTAAAACCACAAAACTATACGGTCAGACTAAAATTCTTAATATTTAAAAAGCATAGTAACTGCTTTCGCAATATTTTTCACGTGTACAATGATAAATCACAATCGTACATTACGTTCAGTGCTTTCGGGAAAAAAATCACTAACCGTATATTATATTCTGAGGAGAGAGAGAGTACATAGTCGTTACTGCACTAACATTTACGATTTCGCGGTAATTACGCGGCCATCACTCAAACCGAACGTCAAAACATTCGTAGCTATCGCGTTTTACTAAAATAAATTTTTTAAATAGTACTTACTGGCTGATGCTACGTGAACGGAATTGAATACCATAATGTTTGGAGTTTGGGGTGATCGAACAAAAATAATAATTTGTTCATAGGCAGAGGTCCCTTTCATCCATTAACAACCTTAATGAAGGGCAGGAAAAAGAAACAATTACAGCTGATATAATGTTACTAACTGCTCTGACATATCATAGTCGCAGATGCTACAATAGAAAGATAAAGATATAAGTCGTCGTGACCTAAAGGATAAGAAGCTCGGTGCATTCGTATCGAGCGATGCAACGGTCTTCGAATCCCGCAGGCGGGTACCAGTTTATCTAAAGAAATACGTACTTAACAAATTACGTTGTTCACGATGGACTTAAACGAATAAAACATCGCTTAATAAAAATCAAACCTGCAAAATTATAATTTGCATAATTATTGGTGGTAGGACGTCTTGTGAATATGCATGGGTAATTGTGAGTCCGCGCCGGTAGGTACTATCACCCTGCCTGTTTCTGCCGTAAAGCAGAAATGTGCCTCGGCTTGCACGGTGGGGTTGTTGTAACTATACCAAGACCTCAGAACTCATACCTCAAGGTTGGTGACGGCATTTACGTTGTAGATGGTTATGGGCTCCGGAAAATACTTAACACCAGATGGGCCGTGAGCTCGTCCACCCATGTAAGCAATAAAAAATTGATATACAATGGTGGTCATATAATTAGAAACACTTCTTAAGAATAAAGAAAGTATAACTTCAACGTACAAATTTTCGTAAAAAATATACCTACACATTACTCAAATAAAAACTCGTTAAATTCATAAAATATAAAACATATCCGATTTTTAATACAATTTTTTCCTACCTATGCTGATAGCCTTGAGAAGCTATATCAGCGTTACCCTAGCGCGTAGGTGAGCTCTCGGGGCTCAAACCGGAGGTGTTGCTAACACTGTCTGGCCCTAGCAAGAGCAGTGCTTCGCAGAATCTACCACCGGATCGGAAACGCGACCCATTGAGAAAATACGGCAAGAAATTCAGTGGGCTTTGTCTGTGGGCTAATTTATTTGTTGAGCCCTTCGTCGCAAGCGACGGGTTCGGCGAGGACGGTGACCGGTAAATATAAGTATTACTAGACCTTTAAAGTCTAGCCTGTCCGTAATTGTTTTCACTCTCAAACCGTTATGAAATAAATCATATAAGTTTTGGTAACAATAAAATCTCTTCACTCCTTCTCGACAAAATACGCTTTGGATAAAACACGAATAAGCTTCATTTCTTTACTCATAATATTTTAGGCAATGGTGCTAGCGCCATCTAGTTCTATAAAACGGTATAGAAAGACTGCGATGCTGAAAGCGTAAGTTTCAAACTGAAAATAGATTTCAGTTTGTTTCATCATTTAGTTTAGGAGATAATCAATAGATGTCGCTGTAAACTTTTTCTTTGTTCTGATTTTCTCCAGTTTACAATTCCAAACATACTGTGTTATGTTTACGAAAAGTGTAATAGAAATATTTTTATTTTTAAGTCTCGTAAAATTTATTAAGTCTCTGATCATAAGTAGATTTGGTTTCCACATGCATCTTGCATTGACGAGTACCTACTGTTTGTTCGTTTCATCACTGAATCATAAATTTAATAATAGAAACTGGACCGACCTGTGTTACTGAGGTTTGGTTTAATTTGTCCGAAGATTATGATGAGATTTAATAACAGGCATAAAAATACAAACAAATAGATCGCTTGTCTGGTGGTAGAGCATTGATTTAAATTATTATTATATTTCAACTCGCTGTGGTAGAGCGTCTGGGCTATGGTCTGTGCTTACGAGTAGGTACTACCGCCTTACAAATTGTTGTCGTTTCATTTTGAAAGGTAGTTACAGTATACCTGATAAATTAAAGAATTCAGACTTAAGCCAAGTCGCAAGATGGGTGACAGCATTTTTTTTTTTTTTTAATATTTACTAACTATCACGCCACGTTAACCGGCCCCGTGAGATAAGTTCGTAAAGAACTTGTGTTACAGGTACCAGATAACGGATATAAATGTAAGATTTTTATTATATACATACATATATTTAATATACATCCATAACCCTAGAAATGACATTTGTATTTATCATACAAATATCTTCCCTTGGCGGGATTCGAACCCGCAACCCCCTTGTGTAGTGACCATGTCACTTACCACTACACCAGACGGCCGTTGATATTGTTATCGTAGTGGCTCTAGTTACCACTTGAGACGTGGTCCTGGGGTCGTAGACGTATCTACACACCTAAACAAAAAAAAGGGTGCGTGTACTTATATACGCGCGTAAGAAGTTACCTATACTTTATTTTTATTAAATTTATTTTTATAAAATTTTAATCAATTTGAAAAAAAATCGATTAAACAACATCCTCAAACACGCATATTGGACATCCCTTTTCTTGACATCGTAAAAATTCGGTAATTCTCGGTACGGTTCGGAAAGTTCACCTGCGGCTATATTCAGACTCGCCAAGTTACGTCGGTCGTATTGTAATGAGCGATTTAGTGGGCAACTTCATTCTGTTAATTTTGTGTCACGGTGCGCGCGCATCGTAAAATTTCACTCTCATCAATTTTTCATAACGCGCCTAAAGAAGTATAACTTCAAAAACAATAGACNATTCGGTAATTCTCGGTACGGTTCGGAAAGTTCACCTGCGGCTATATTCAGACTCGCCAAGTTACGTCGGTCGTATTGTAATGAGCGATTTAGTGGGCAACTTCATTCTGTTAATTTTGTGTCACGGTGCGCGCGCATCGTAAAATTTCACTCTCATCAATTTTTCATAACGCGCCTAAAGAAGTATAACTTCAAAAACAATAGACTATGAGGGTAAAATTCTGAAAACATGTCACATTTACAATGAATATTATCTTCTTCGTGAACATTACCACTAAATCTTCACATCTTTAATATACGTGCCACCATTTATCATCAGGTATTATTTTACCAAAAGTTATTTAATTTTGAAATATCCTCCTTATATGCTGCTAACAGAATGTATAGTGGTGCATTTAAATTAACCTTACGTTAACATAATTATTAAAAATGACTAATCCTATTTTTTTTTTAATTATTCATGGTATGTATCTGCTGCCATCTATGTTAAATGCTGGTACACTAATTCAATTTGTAACAATTAAAATAGTTTCGCAAGCTTTTATTAAATGGAAACTAGATGGCAGCGTCTTAGTTGATGATACAACGTGATATTTCTGTAGACCTTTATAGTAACTTCAGTGGATGTTTCTCAAAGTATTTAGTCTACTTTAAAAAAAAATTTGATTGATAAAGAGCACTAAAACAACAAAACCAAAATGATGACATCTGATTCTATGTTTGTTTGGCTCATCCTAAATGTAACCTCTATTTAAGTCACCGTTGTTTTGGTTCAAAATCTATTTTCTTATTCACCGCGGTTGCGTCAATGAACGTTAAGCGATCTTTAAACCCGAAAACGTAACCACATGAAAAGACAAGCGTTGAACGCGTGGAGCAATAAAACGCGAACTCCAAGCTGCCTTATGACAATGTACAAACCATGTTTCAAGGTTAGATACACTGCTGAGAAACTTTATATATTCGGTTTCACATGGCCCGATTTTCTATTAACCCGAAAGGGGTAGGTATGTATTATACAGGGACGTCTTAAACTAGGATGGGGCCCTTGGGCACACAAGAATTTGAGGCCCTTTTGGAAAGTAAAAAAAAAAGCGAATTATAATAACATTTTTTTTACTGAGTATGACCATTTATTAAAGGTAATCAAATACAGTATGATATAATATGTCATTAGTGATATTAGAATGCTGCTGGTTTTTTGGTTACGATTTCGATAACGGTTTCTTTCGGGATTTCTGTTGAGCAAAATCTTCTGTTATAGGCATAGTATAGGTATTAGGTATGCCTTGTAAATACCTTCTGATTACTGATTTGTGAAAAAAGTGTAATGTGCCCGACAAAAATGTTTTGAGAATAAACGTGTGAGAGAAATTGTCGGTCTTTCGGGGCCCCCTAAGAATGGGGGCCCTGGGCATGGGCCCCGTGTGCCCTTATGGTAAAGACGGTATTGGTATTATACGGTGACCGGTAAATATAAGTATTACTAGACCCTTAAAGTCTAGCATATTAACTTTAAATACTCTAAAATAACATTTAAATTTAGTTCGCAATATACACCCGTACGCTTAGTGCGAGTTTATTAACGTTCTCGATAGCGTAATAGTTAACTCAAATTTGTATGCAGTTGGAACAGAGCCCCAGAGGCAGACGTAGGCTAACGTTCCAACTGCACACAAATTTGAGTTAACTTTTACGCTATCGAGACCGTTAAAAAACTCGCACTAGGCACACTGGTCGGCGAATCGCCAACTTAGGTAGTTTTCTAATTACAGAGCATAATGCGACTCAGTGACGCACAATGCCGAATTATGCTGAAGCTTAGTTGGAACGTGAATTAGCTTTCAAATGCATCAGCAGAGGGCGCTAAGTTAGCACAGTCTTAATTAACATTGATTATTTCTAAGAAACTACGACGAAACGAAAGCCTTACAATTTTTTCAACATTAATTATTATTACTAACGATAATCTAAACAAAATTTCGATCAATGCCAACTTAAAGAAAAATCACTTGTCAATTTTCTGTCACTGAGTCGGTATCGATTGCGAGTATCACGCGAGAGCATTACTTTTGAGAGTGCTCGATTGTGCGAAGCGTTGCTGTAGTTGGAACATTCAACGTTGAGCATTATGCCGCTTAATGCGCTCTTGTGCTGTAATTGGAAAACTACCTTAGTGTTTCCCCTAAAAACTTATAGGTATCATCAATACTTCTCTGCGTGAAAAGAACAGACGAATCCATATCCTTTATCAATTTGAAACGCACATATCTTGGACGATGGAGAATAATCTGAACGGAAAAATAAGTTTATTATAGACAAACCGCCCGTTCTGGCTCCGCTCGGGTCTTTAACAAAAATTTCAACGACGTTGTTTTATTTAAAAAAAAAAAAGAACACTTATTGCGACATAGCTACAATAGTTAGAGATATGCTGTCGCGACACTTTTTGTAATTAATAATGTGTTCTACAAAGTCGTAGTACATTATTCTATCATCAATAGTTTTCGCAGGGCACGCGATGTAAAGAATATTTTAGGTAATTTTTTTACACCTTGGATTACATTATAGGAGATTTAGTAAAGATCCCTAATTATTTTCAAAAAAGATTCTAGCCTATGTCACTCGGGAATAGTGTAGCTTCCAAACAGTGAAAGAATTTTTCAAATCGATTCAATAGTTTCGGAGCCTATTCAATACAAACAAACAAACAAATCTTTCCTCTTTATAATTATCTATCTACTATCTATTATCTATATATATAAAAAATGAATTGCTGTTCGTTAGTTTCGCTAAAACTCGAGAACGGCTGGACCGATTTGGCTAATTTTGGTCTTCAATTATTTATGGAAGTCCAGAGAATGTTTAAAAGGTAGATAAATATGAAAATGCTCGGAATTAAATAAATATAACAATTTTGTTTTCCCTTTGAAGTGTCCCCCGTCGGACGGATTCCTTTTCTTTGTTTTAAGTTTATTTTATACAGAAGTTTAGATCTTTTATTTATCGATTGAGGCACTACGAACTCTGCCGGATCAGCTAATAAATTTTTATTATAATAATAATATAATAATATTAGTATAGATGTCATAATTACTCACCTCCATGGTGAGGCGTAGAGTTTTCGCCCTCGCGAGTTGCTCGCTGAGCCTCCGACCTCGTAGCCCGGGTACCGCGACACGGCTCAACCACTCTCCGAACTCTGTACAACACCACGTCACTCACTATCAACGACTTCTCAACTGGCCAAGGGTTAAAGATACAAAGGGATCAAGCATTAACAGTAAAATGGCCCAAAGGTGTCTTCAAAGCAGTTAAAGATAAAGGGCAGCTTTGATTTAAGATTTGAAGAGCTAAATAAGTCTTGTCTGGGGATACTAGTGGTGGTTTACTGGTGGTAGAACCTCTTGTGAGTCCGCACGGGTAGGTACCACCACCCTGCCTATTTCTGCCGTGAAGCAGTAATGCGTTTCGGTTTGAGGGGTGGGGCAGCCGTTGTAACTATACTTGAGACCTTAGAACTTATATCTCAAGGTGAGTGGCGCATTTACGTTGTGGATGTCTATGGGCTCCAGTAACCACTTAACACCAGGTGGGCTCACGCTCGTCCACCTATCAAAGCAGTAAAAAAATAAAAAAAATCATAAATGAATACTACCGGACCTCTTAAGCCAAATTCATCAAAAACTAAACAAAAATAATTAATTTTGTATTTGAAGTTATAATTTTGTGTTTGAAGTTATAAGAAGTTATAGTTATAATAATTAACTGAATAAACTTAAATCAAAGCTTATAATATTAATACAATGCAATTCCGTGGTTAGTTCTACAAACATCTGACATAACAGGAAATTTATGAAAACGGAAAATATATACAGAAGGAAGAAACATTCAATGTTTATGAAGTTGTCGTAATGTAAATAAACACGTTAATATGAAAGGAATTATGTAAAATAAAGTGTGGTGTGGTTTAGTGAAATATTTTGAGAAATCTAATGTAAATTGTATTAAACAGGAATAAGTACTTATTAAATTTGTTTCTCTTGTAAGGTGTGAACTGTGAAGAAGTTTATAAATGAGAGCATATCGACGCTTGAAAGGCAAATATGACTAAGCGACAATAACTACTTTGTACATAAATGATAGGCAATAACCATATTCGATGCGCAAAAAATATATATTTCTAGGTCTATTAAAATCATTTCAATCCTACAGGTACTAGCTAGATTCTACTACAGCTAGATTCGTTAAAATAGAATTTTTTTCAGGTATTTCAACTTTAAATTAGTCTACTGTAAAGTTCACGCATTGTCGCTTAGTCACGTTTGCCTTTCAAGCGTCGAATTATTAATATTATTTTTCAAACTTATTGAGTATTATAATTTTTTGTTTGTATTCAAAGCAGAAAAATGTCTCGAATCGTTTATTGGATTTATTGTGTCAAACTAGTAATTGGTTTTCAATTGAGATAATATTTTAATTTAATGTCTCATTTTAATCTTTTCACGGTCATAGATACGGGGACCGTGTTTGGGTCGTTTTCAATTTTGCGACCAAAAAAGTAACGATTTCATGAATTTAAACTTTCTAACTAAACTAATTCTCCTTTTTTTGTGTTTACGCATGTTCAGAATAAAAAAAATGCTTCATCACAATCAAGTCAATCTCAATATTGATAATATTCATTTATATTTTTCATTTTACGGATGACAATTTAAATAGGAACTTTTTTAAAAGCTTAGAAACCGTACTTCCTTTGTTTTTCATAATGTTCTAATATCCAATTAATGTTCCTATATTATTTTATTATATACCGATTAATTAAAATTGCCGAATCTTAACACGCATTGATGGAAAAATAGCAAACAAGTTAGAATTTGAATTACGAGCCAGTGACACGATTTGGGGTAGTTTTTAATGTATAACTCCTAATTTAACAGTTTTTACGAATATGTATATAGACCACGTGCCTGATGTCATGACAACAAATTTACTGTAATTATAATTAGGGTAAAATTAAGGCTATGAGACTTAAATAATAATAACTCGCTTTTGGCCCCAAATTTGAAAACGACCCGTTTGAAGCTTATGGATTTGTAGATAATGTCACCTCTGTGGCTGTATTCTAGAGGACTTTTATGAACAACATACAAAGAAAAATTGCAAGTCAGCTACCGGTGGAGCAGTCAACTGGATGGTCACCAAAAGTGATAGATATTCGTAACTGAAATATGTCTACATTTTCGATCTAGTTTATAGATATTTCAACAAAATGAATAGCAGAGAGGCAAATTTAATACGTGGTAGCATGTGTCAGTAAGTAGACGGTCAGCGTCGATTGCTATGAAATTTAGAAAGAAATATTTGTTAATTGACCAATTAAATACGGGATTAGAGCAATGATACAACTACTTTTTGTCTCTAGATAATGGAAATGTTTTAACGTGTTCAAATTAAATGTCAAATAAGCGCGTTACTGAACGCTAAACCTTAAAATACCAGTTGATAAACGAATGTGATTTACATACATCATTTACTTTTTAAAATGTTTAAGTAATTATAATTTGAAAATAAGGTTTAGCGTAAACTAAAGCAATAAAATATTTCAATAGATATTATCAAGTCTTGTGCTGGCTACACTAGAAAATGAATCTAAACGACAATAACTTTAATTTCGCAGATATGTTTGTCTATCAGCTTATCTAATTTTGTAATCAAATCAGTTAAAACATCTCCATTATCAATGATCGTATCATTGTTCTTTCCCAAGCCGTTGCCCACTGACCTAGGGCTGCGTCTGTCATTATATCTGTTTTGTTCCGATCCATTTCGTGTTTCACTTCAAAAACTCGTTAATATTATGAATGATTTAACACTATTAGTATGTATATGTCACGTATGTTCACGTATGTTCACGTATGTTCACAACTAGCGTCTTTGTTCTGTATCACTTTGTCACTGTTTTGTTAGATAGTATATAGTTGTTTCTTTTCGTATTGGCTTTGTTTTATTTTATCATCTACTTTTTTTTCTGTAGTTGAGTTTTCTGTTTTTTATAAAAGCGTTTTTAGATTATTACTAAAGTAATTTTTAATTGCCTTCTATTTTTATTTTTATTTAATCGTGATGAGTTTAATTGTTTCTTAAGTATCGTTTTGTAGATTTTGTTCTTCTCTTACAAGTACTAAAAATGGAAAAAGATTCATTCGGGGAAGTTTTTTTATTGTTTTACTATTGTTATTGTTTTAATATTTTATAGTACAAAAGAACGTTAAATATTTCACTTTTGATTTTCTTGGTATAATGTAAGGTATGTTGTCATTTCAAATCAAATATATTATAAATTATTACAAGATATTGATACCGACGAAATTAATCAAAAGACTTTTCTATTGATTTCTTGTTTCAATGAGAAGGCAGAGTTTGTGTAGGTACATAAAATTCATTTAGGTGGTATTTTTGTGGCATGAAAACAATTTTTACCGTCAAAGTGCTTTTAATCATATCGTTAACTTGAGTTTCATTATATACTTTGTCAGCAAAATAATTTAATATTAAAGTATCTATCTCCTCGGAAATATCGTTCCGTCAAATCTATTAAACAGCCCGCTGACGTCATCCTCTTAAAATTTTGTAGCGACTGATCAAAATAAACACCATTTTATATATGAGTCTTTTGAACTTGTTCCCATTTCTAAATGATGTAAGGAATAAATAAAAAAGAGTAAGTACGAAGCGATGTGTTAAAACTTTTAAACACAATTTGTTATATCGTCTGATCGTAACAATAAGTCAACGAATAGACCGTAAAATAAAGTAAAATACCGTAAAAAAAAACCGTAAAAGGAAAATTAAAAAACCGTAAAATAAAGGATTCTTTCTCCACCTTCCTTAATCCTTCACCTACTTAAAGTATAAGCGTTGTAGCTCTACTGGTGGTAGGACCTCTTGTGAGTCCGGACACGTAGGTACCACAACCTTGCCTATTTCTGCCGTGAAGCAGTAATGCGTTTCGATTTGAAGGGTGGTGCAGCCGTTGTAACTATACTGAGACCTTAGAACTTATATCTCAAGGTGGGTGGCGCATTTACGTCGTAGATGTCTATCGGCTCCAGTAACCACTTAACACTAGGTGGGCTGTGAGCTCGTTCACCCTTCTAAGCAATAAAAAAAAGCTCTCCATTACGAATAGTCAAAATAGGCAAAGTATCGTATTTTGACTCATCCTGTAAATTACCCCCAAGGAGTTAACTTTTTCCTTACCTAAACGCTGTTAGCCTGAGAGGCTATTCCAGCTACGACCAAAGGGGTATGTGAGCTCACATGCTCAACCAGAGAGAATTTGCTAACACCAGCCTTAGCAAGAGCAGTGTTGCGCAGAATATACCACCGGATCGGAATCGCGACCCACTGAGAAGACCCGGCAAGAAACTCAGTGGGGGCACTTAATTCCTGTAAGAATAATGTTCTGCTTGCAAACGAGTGTCGCAACATGCGCCTGTCAACGGCTTGCCAATACGCCGATGCCAAGTCCGTAACGATTCTGATCTACTGACTGTTGATAAAATGATTTGTTGCTTATAAATGGCGTTAGTGAAATAATTAAAATAATCCGGCTCACTAAATAAAGCGCGTTCTTAATTGTGCCGTGAATGGTGGATGATGTAAACAGAATGTAATCAGATTGGATTCTAGTGCAACAAATACCTACACTTTCGGCACAGATGCTATTGAAAACAAAACTGTATAATTGTGTACCCGAATGTATCTCAATTGGTTATTTGGTTTTAAACTAATTTTAATAATAATAATAATACTTTTTACTTTTACTAAAAAGTATATTATTATTATTATATTATAATATATTATATATTATATTATATAATATGTTATTATATTATAATACTTTGTATTAATTGTATATCTATTTACGGAGATATGTATGTGTATATGTATGTGTACATATATGCATATGTATTTCACTGGAATGGTACATCGCGCGTAGTTCGTTTCCAAATGATTCTTGTCCACCTGATGGTTGTCTGGAAGAGATCGCTCTTAGCGATAAGACCGCCAATTGTACTTTTTTGTTGTTAATATATCGCACTGTTTATTTGTTTTTTGGTGTACAATAAAGAATACTCTCTCTCTCTCTCTCTATATATTAGCAAGTATGGAGGTGGTAATATAAAAAAAAATCTGTTCATCTGATAGGCGTGATTGAACGATAAAATCTCGTGTACAAAAGTCATGATCTACGCAATAAGTGTAGTGTTCGCTCACGCGGCCCGCACTACCTTGAAACCCCTTCAATACATTCAATCCCGTTTTTACAGGATAATCATCGGAGCACCATGGTTCCTAAGGAATGTGGATCTCCATGTTGACCTGGAGCTTGACTCAATCAGTTAGTATATACAGTCGGCATCATTGCGCCCATTTAAAAAGGCGGCACGACACGAAAACCCTCTTGTCGTGACCACCGGACACCCGATCCTGTGGACCGAATGGTAAACAGTCAACGTCGCCCTAAACACGTCAATACGCATCCTCCCGATCCATTAACGGTACTTTTGGGTACCACAAAAACCGGTCACTGTCCTCGCCGAACCGAGTAAATTAACCCATAGACACAGCCCACTGAGTTTCTCACCGGATCTCCTCAGTGAGTCGCGTTTCCGATCCGGTAGTAGATTCTGCGAAGCACTGTTTTTGCTAGGGCCAGTGTTAGCAATACTTTCGGATTAAGCCCCGAGAGCTCACCTACACGCTAGGGTGAGGCTGAAACAGCCTCCCAAGGCTATCAGCGTATTTAGGAAAAACAAAAAGTTAGCCAATAGTCGCTCAGAACTAGCTAACAAAATCTATAACATGAACAAGGTTTGAATGAACGGGAAGCTCTTTTAATGTCTCGAGTCTGGACTGGCATTGAACGCGAGAGACATCCGTTATGAAGGATTGATGCGTTTCGCTTGGCGGGTTCTCTGGCACGCTGATGTCACCACATACATATAAGTATACTGGGAAATTATTTTCAATTTTAGATTCAAAGACGAATTATGATCTTAAAATAGTTTGAAATTATATAATTTTCAAATATGATACACTATAGTCATACAAGCAAACAAATAAGAAACAGAATTAATGAGGGATTAAACAAAATTTAGATCTAATTAATTTCAATGAAACTTAGAAGGGAGATATTCCTCGTTCAGTAATGTTTGCGAATCACCAAGATGAGACGAAGCCATTTTTGTCAAAAAGTCGCTATGATTTGAAGTTAATTGACCCTTCAAGAATATACAAATGTTCCACTCACGGAATAGATAAATAGACCTTATTTATCTATTCCGTGGTTCCACTACAAAATAAGAACTTTCACAGTTAGTTAGAGTTAACGAAAACGCATTTACAGATAAGATTCCGGATACAACGTATTTTATAAGAACGATGTTAGATGTTGTCTATAGGCTTCAAGACCACTTAACAAGTGGCCATTAAAATCGGTTGGCCATTAGAAAAATAAAATTTACATTTTATTTGAAGTTTCCGAATTTGATCTATGTAAAACTTATTTATATTATATATATAATACAATTTTAAACTTGACATTACTTTTTCATTAGTCATTCGTTACCAAAAAAAATCGTGAAGAATTCCAAACGTGGAACATACATGGATAATCTATACATATAAATAAAATTGGAGTGTCTGTTTGTAACATTGAGATAATCGCTTTTTACTACGTGCATATGAATATATTATATACGGTACAAAATAACATTTATTTTTATTTTTGTCTGTTTGTTTGTCTGTTTGTTCCGATTAATCTCTGGAACGGCTGGACCGATTTTGAGGAGACTTTCACTGATGCTACTTTTTTTAGACTAGATAACCGCGAGTAACACCGCAGGACTCTGCTATTAATAATAAAATTTAATGGTTCCGAAGCGAAGCGAGGCCGGTCGCTAGTCTTAATATATATAAATCTCGTGTCACAATGTTTGTCCTCAATGGACTCGTAAACCACTTAACCGATTATAATAAAATTCGCACACCATGTGCAGTTCGATCCAACTTGAGAGATAGGATGGTTTTTATTTCGATGAATGGTCGCAATATTTATTAATTAACAATAAAATGATTTCTTATGTTGATTTTTGTTATTAATTGTAAGTTTCATAAGTCTAAAACAGATGGCGCCTTAAATCAGTTTTTACAGACAATTTATTTTATTTTTATTTATTTATTTATGTACACACAGAAAACAAGACACAGTACAGAGTAATAGGAAAATTATGTACAAAGGCACTGCTTATTTCTTTGAGAAATCTCTTCCAGCAGACCTGCGAGAGGATAATGAGAATAATAATAAAAAGTGATAAGTGTGTGTAGAACAAATAACACATAACTAAAATAACAAATACAACATGAGAATTATAGCACATACACATAGCAAATATTATAAGTAACACAGTAACACTCGTATATGCGAAGAGTATAGAACTATGATCATTCGGTTGATGATAGATAAAATTGTTTATAAACAGACAATTGTTATACTGTGACTTTAATATCTCATAGATGGCGCTGTGCTAAAAATACCAACGTTTCACATAAGCTACAATTTAATGGCATAAGCACCACGTGTTTCTGAGGCTAAAGTATAAGTGAAATTTATTTCGTAGTAAACGCAATACAGTGAAATCCAATTGTTCTTACGTTGTCAATTTTTGGTATTAGCATAGGCGGCCGCGAGTTATTTAGAAACAAAAACCTAAGCCACAGCCACAGCAACGTGTGGCCGGGTCCGCTAGT